>BGZK01001814.1:0-105412 GCA_005406025.1 Eumeta japonica
GAACAAACTAGCAAGTTATTTTTACTATTTTTGTTTTTAAAAATAGTGTCCGTTGTGATAAATACATCTCTGCATTCGATGGAACCACTAAAAGAAATACTTCGCCCAGTCAAACTTAGGGGTCGTTTCAACGGCCTTTTGATATTCCACTTATTCCTCAGCATCAGTAAAGAACTGTTCTTGAAGTTTCTCTTTTATTTTAGGAAGTAAATAAAAAAACGCATGGTGAGAGCTCGGGGCTGTATTTTTCCACTTAACATCCCCTAATAGTTAATTATTTGTCTGGCGGTTATTGGTGAAGCGTTGTCATGATGAAGAAGAATCCTACTGCAAGATTATTTTTTCCGATTTTTTTTCCAAAATAAAAGGGTTAACAATAGGCTAGTTGACAAAATTTTAAAAACTAGTTATTTATACACCTAGACACTTATTTTATCCAAAAAAATATATATTTTAAGGAAAAATGAATATTTATAATTAGTATTTTGCATTTATAAAAATCAATTTAATTTTCCGTCAAAACGCTCAAGACTGTCATGGCGTCTTGAATGACGTCACGGCTCGCCAAACAAAACTGTTTGTTTACTAAGATTGAAGTGTTTTAAAATAAAAATGGATTTGCTGTCTTATAATTATTACAAGTGCTGTGTAGTGCCTCAGTGTGAAAGTACAAGCATAAAACGCCCAAAATTATTTATATATGTTCCAAGAAATCAACAAATACGGAAAAGTGGCCTACACTTGCAAGGAGGAATGATAGTCTGAAGAATGATAGTAAAAGGTCTACAAACAATACATACAAAATCAATAATCGGTAATAAAACATAAATATTTATATCTAAACTTATAATAAATATATTATACTTACATTGAAGCTTTAACATTGCGGAATTCCGATGAGCAAAAGTCTCTATTTGATGCGAAAAATGTACCAAGCATAACGGCGTCAACTCTGGGCAAGTTATTGCTATTTGCTTTGCTAAATCCTGATTCCATGATGATATCTGTTTGTCTTTCACTACACGACTAAGAATAACTGTATTTACGTGTTAAAAAAGGGATAAAAACGAGAAATTATAATGAAAATGGCAGGAGGCTATCTTTGTTGTATGAATGAAAACGTCAACGACAGCAGATGTTTGTAGAGCCGTGACGTCACACTTTCTGATTGGTGTTTACTGTCACGTGACTTAATGCCTATTTTTTAAAGATTTATTTTCTAAAAATATAAATAATCTTTAATTTTTATGATAATTAGATTTTTTTTTCCTAATCTAAATGTCTTGATCTATAATTAGAAACTATAATCCATCCGATTTGTTCTTAGTGGAAACAAGCCGATTGTTAGTCTACCCATCTGCAGTGACTGTTTTTTCTTTATTTTCTAAAACAATTGTTGCATAATGACCTGTCATTCCGAAGAAAGAGGCCACCATCTTTTGTTCGATGCTTCGACCTCGCGGTTTTACTTTAATAGGCAAATCTTCGAAAGAAACACTCACTGAGCAGACTGTCTTTTGGTTTCAGGATCGTAACAATAAATTTAGCTTTCGTCGCCCATAACTATGTCCAATACAGATTTCATTCACTACCGGCAAAATTTGCATCCCTTCGCGGCCTTAATTAACACGACGAACTTTTTGAGTTACGGTCAAATTATGACGTATCCACCGCTTATAAAGCTTTCTGACCGCTAAATGTTCATGAATCATTTTGTGCCCTTGACTCATACCGATGCCTAAGTTTGTCCAAACCTGCTGGTAGGTCACTCTTATGTCAATCTCTATCACGAGCCGCACAGCACTGATGTCTTCGGTCGTCGCCGTAGAAGGATGTCCTTCAGCAGATCGTCAATCAGATTAGTGCGACCACGTTTGAAGTCCGGTTATGAACAGTGGTAAGGGATGGAACGTCATCATATGACAGAGGCGTTATAACTTTCTTGTTGGCTTAAATGGCAACGAAAATCATTGTCGAAGATTTTCTCGCGTTAAATTCATATTGACATTAGACAAACAATTTCCTTTACGCCGCCAATTTGTAAAAAAACAAATGACTTTTTGAAATAAAATAAGTTTTATTATTTTACAGTTTCTAAGTGGCCAATACTAAAAATTGTAAGTGTGATCTACAAAGATGTGCGTGTTTGGTACGTCGCCCGTTTTTAATCGGCGACGTCATCGGATGTGATAGTAAAGCGAATACAATATACTAGTATAGCAGGGGCGGCGTTGTAACCGCGCCAGCACATTTTAAGTCTCGAAGTTAAGAAAATATATGTCTGTACGGTAAGATTGTCGTTTTGGGGTTGGCTCGGTGACCATCGCGAACATTGATCGTGCATATTATACAAATTTATGTTATAACAGTATTGTTATTTGACCGAGTTAGCAAAAAATAAGGTGAACATATTAATCGCATGCATGTGTTTCTGTTTAAATTACAAGACTACGAATAAACAGATTTATGACGTTTAGCTTCAGTTGTGTTAATAAAATCGAAGGATACTGATTCTATACTACTCGATAACTGACAACTGAATTGATGTCTCGATTGTAAATAATTTTGTAAGAATCGTTAAATATATATACAGTCTATAACGTTAATTTAGGGAACAAAAATACTTGTTATTATATTACATTAGCGAGCAAAAATAATGATTACATCATGCAATATCGTTGGCTAAATGGTCGACAGAAAAGTTTGATGTTACCACACGAAAATGTGATTGAATTTTAATACTGATGGATATCAATCGCAACAATCCTTCAGGTTGACTGATACATGACTATTTCATTCTGAGGACACTGGGCACTGTGATGTGCATGAAACACAGAGCATTGAAATAGTGACGTAAATGATAATAGGCGGTTAGAGTGATAGTTTAAACTTCAAACTTTCGATACAAACTGAAAATATATAACTATTTTGTTTTTCTTACGATGTATATATTATTTTGAATGTGATTCGGGTACGTGTATGTGTAAATATGAGGCTAATACGTACGAGGAGACCTAGCGAATATTTGTGGTGGCCAGCACGAGGTTACATTGTAATAAAAGCCGCCAGCTGTTGAAAGTTTGTTTATTCGTCCTCTATATTACAGTCTATGCGTGTCGTTACCGATACCCGTTCGAAAATTTGAAAAATTCACTATGGGCGAATCAGATTTTTTTGTATTTCAAAAAATATAATTACTTTGTTACGTAATCAATGCAAGTATGTATTTGATTTGTTACCATTTGTCCAAAGGTAGGCTAATTATATAAATATATTACGTACGAACGCTCCTCGGAAATATTCATCGTGCGACGTCAAAAGTAATTATTAAGCTTCGTACAAACGTCTCTGATTCACCTAATCGGATGTTTTAATACCGGAAACGCCTAATCGAGTCTCTGTTTAGTGTACATTACGCAGGCATAATACATTCCGCGCCGCGCGCGGTACATTTCTGAGCTACTAAGCGATCGGCCACTTGTAATTTGATATGGAAGCGATTTTTACTGCCGGACGACACCGCGGGACAGGGTCCTTGCGGCGGACGAGATCTTGTGTATGGAAGTAGAGAAACGGTGTTATTATTTATGAGAATTATTTATTTTTAATTTTATGTATTTTTCTATTGTATATGTATCTGTGTATGTGACTTTGTCAATATGAAGGTGTATGTTTGATATATTTTTTTAGTTTCACTTCCCACACAAGGGGACGAGATTTTTTTTCATGAGCTCTTTAGTGCTGGTTTTGAACGTTATGTAAATTTGTAGTTTATCCAGACAAACCTTGAATTTTAATTTGCGAAGGATAGTTTATTTCATCGAAATCAGCACGTGAATAATGTATAGCTGTATATTTTGTCCGAATTCAATCGTATGTCGATCATTACTTAATAACGTGCTCACGTCTTTGCAATTATGATGTATCTTAGTGTATTATATTAATTTATTGTAAGCTTGCTGCGTGAGTTCTTATTCGGGTTTGTTTACAAACTTTCTTTCGATCCTAATATATGTTTCCAGTCTTCTATTTCCTTATCCCGATTCTGATTGTAAATCAAAAAAAGTACTAGGCCACTGGCTTCATTCTTCTTCTTAAAAGAAAACTTCTTCAGTCATTGAAAATTGTAGTGAGCTCGCTTCGAGATGTAGGTTGGTTTATCGTGATGTTCGTCATCAACACTACAAGTGACAATAAAGGCTATACCTTCTATATAGTCAATCCGCAAACGACCTAGTAAAACAATTTGCGGTGAAGGCAGTTTTTCTCCTTTGGCTTCGTGGCAGTGACGTAAATGGATCGCGTGTGAGATAGCTCGGGGAGATGTAGTGTGTGACTTTGAGTGACAGACGAGACCCGAGGCGCGAGGTCGCCGGCGACGATTAAGCGAGGCTCCTTGATTGACGGGCTGATAGCCGGCGCCAGATAACGCTCTTGCATCATATTAACAGCAATTGATAATTATAGGTTTTTGTTAAAGTGTAAAACCCTGAAGTTGATGTGCGTCGCCGATAAAAATATCGAAGTTTCACCTTGCGTTCGACACGTCCTGAAGAGTCCGACACTCATCGGGTAAGTTTTATGTCGGGTTTTAAGCGATGGGGTGACCATTGCTGCGGCGTATATTCTCCCAAAATCTTTTCATATTTCAGATTCAAGGTTTACACCTTAGGTTTCCATCTTAGACTCTTCACGCTGGGCCAGTGCTGATCGGAGGCTCCTGACTACCGTTGTCATCGATGCCATTACAAAGTCGAACCCGTTTCGGCTTAACGCGTTTTCCAAGACGAAATCACCTTTTATTAGGATCGAACGCTGTACCTCCTCATTCTAAGCTCACGCGTTGGACCGCTGAATCACTAGCACCTAGAGCTATGGCCTAATAACTTATTCTTAGAGAAAACGCGTCTTCAGTGGTATGACGTCATTAACGGTCGTACGATACGCGTTTCATGCGTTAATACAGAGTGTGTACTGATAAATAAAATTAAGTTATTAAAAATGATTAGTATAGGTGATACGTCACGTTATCACAAAAACTTAGGCACGCGGCATAAATGCTATAATTTTGTTTTAATTTTAATGCTCGTATGCTGTTCCTTTCATTATACCGAAGGGTTTAATCTGTGCATATTGCGTACCAGTTCTATTGTGACATAATTTGTTAACAACTTTAAAAAATCCATCGGATTTGATATCAGTCAAAGGAAAACAGAGTTCATCAGCTCTTGTTATTTGTAATAACATCTTTAGTGATTCAATTCAAAATTCAGGCAATAATTAAGTTCATAAAAAACAAATATTTAATGAGGTATTCTTGTCGCAAACAAGAATTAAGAATAAGTATTCTTGTCGCAAACACAAACACATTAAATAATGACTACGAATAAAAACCGACCAGGTGAATGCAAATCAGATGTGTCTACTGCACTTTTTGTCTATATAAAAAATTCTTAAACCATTTAAATCTTTATAGAGCCTATAGAAGTATGTAAGCCATAAAAGTATAATTCAAGCAATAATTGAATACATAAATGATATATATTTCATAAAGTATTTTTGTAGCAATTTTATTTTTTAATAAAGGCACTCAAAGTTATCTTCATCCGGTCGTGCGCTTCGACGTCATGTAAATTCTCATATGTCACACATTTTTCACTCCTTGCGTCATAGTCAAATCCACAGACGAGATTCCCTACAAATGATGTATTTTTACAAGGTGTAGTGCGATTTTGTTTTTAACCATGATTACAATAAAAGGTGAAGTCCTCGCGGGAAAACTATTCTGAACGTGTAGTAAAACGTATTTTTCTTTAATATTGCGACGTACCTCAACTATACGTTACGACCTATGAAATAAAGATATTTTTGTACTTGAATTCGGTGTGATAATAGAAGTTCATAATAGAACAAGTTAAAGATGTTTAGCAAAGTTATTTTCTGAGTATTTGCTCATTTAAATACAATGATGCGCCGGACAGTCACCGGCGTGCATTTCGTGCGAAATGCTCAACCGGTTTTCCCGGAAGATTTATATATTTGTCTCGCAGGCACGAAACATGTAATACCAGAATTAATCTTCTCATAAAATTTTCCCAAAACGTAATTCTTGTGGATTATTATGCATATACATTTCGAGCAGGATTTTGATCATTCAATTGCATGCCGGGAGAAAAGCCAAGTGATGAGAACTGTGACTGTACTGGTTTTGTTTATTTGGTATAGCTGTTTTTTTTTCGGGCAATGTATTTTAACTTTCTTTACTGAAGTTAAAATGGTTATAGTCGGTGATTGTCATTTCAAGATTATAACAAATTTGCTGAAATTTGAGAAATGTGAATGTTGTAATATTGATAAAAATAAACGGAATATTATATGGTTCCAAAATTTTAATGATATAATGTTTTATACAATGATAAAATCTATAAAATATCCTATTCACCATTATCACAAAATCTTAGATCTCACGCTCCTATTGAATTTCGTGATTACTGATTAATTTAAAAAAATTGAAAGGACTGCCTACGTCTATTCTAAAAAAACATACGACGACTCGATTGATTGAATGCTGAACTTCCGTTTGAAACATTTTCAATGAATTAATTTCCTGTTTGCGTTAGTTATGTGAACCAAATGAGATGCACCTACAAGTAAATGCCCATGTCCTACACCTCCTCATCAATTTATCGTGCAAAATTGATATAGGGAAGTTTCCCAAAATTGTAACCGTTGTATATTTAATGAAAGAGCTAATTTTATGAAAATATTTGTTGAATTAAATTTATGAAAGAATATCGGGATATACAAAACCATTTATTAGAGATGAGTTTCGGTGGCCCACTCCCCTTATCCCACTATTCTATCAAACCGATCCCTCTCCATTAGATATCCTATTCGATCCCAAGTAACAGTCAACGCACTGGTGACTCCTCTGGGGTCGCGAGTGTGCATGGGCATCGATGACCATCTAATTTCTGACGAATTGCCTGCTTGTTTGCCTCTCGACTATGCTATAAAAAAAATTTGAATTAGAACCCTTTATTTTTATAGAACGTTTTATAAAGAAAAATAATTATGCGAGTAAATTTGTATATATATTTCGTGTAAAATTAGTTTGTTAAAGTAGTGTTTCATCGTCAATATTTTATTTAATTAAGTTAGTTGTCCCAAAATAGTGTTTTACATTTTTGTAATTAATCATTTGATTGGCAGTTAGAAATGAGTAAAATGACAGTCATTGTTAAATTAATAAATGTATCAGTGTTTTAAGCCTTTTAGGGTTCCGAGCCAAAATGGCAAAAACAGAACCTTTATAGTTTCGGCACGTCCGTTCGTCCGTCCGCATGTCGCAGACATTTTATTCAAAAACTACAAAACTTATATTGATGAAATTTATAGTGTAGGTGACTTGTATAAGCCGTTACTCACTTTCGTAGTTAAATAACAAAAATAAATATTTCTAATGGGGCACTTCACACATGTAACAAAAGTTGAAAAAAAAAATTTCAGCAAACATCAACGTGTCGCACATATTTCGAAGGTCTTTTAAAAACACAGGTTTCTAAGCAATTTTATTGATTACGTGAATAATTTCGGAAATAATCGTCCCGAAAGTAGCAAACAAGTCCCCTCCCCTCTATTTACTAAACCGTATGTCCAAAAGATATAAAAAATAATGAAAATAACGCTTAATAAGTACTTTCATCAAAAATTATTTTTAATATGGTCAGATATATTGTTTGTGTTATTGCAGAGAAACTGCGCTTCTCAACAAAAAGACGTAAGTGTTATGAAGATACGCTCTTTTGCTGATACACTTTAGTTTACACTAGTTTATTAGTAATAGTCGATATTGCTTACGTGTTTTTCTAGTTATAGGCGACTAAAACGCTTATAACTATTTTGTGCGGGAAATATGGAAAAAGAGAAAATGTAATTTTTTCATTTGTAATACATTTCTTTGTAATAATGGATTCGGAACCCTATAATGAGCATGGTTCGACATCCTCTTGGTTTTTTTTCGCTAGTTTTTTTTTTGTGTTGAATCGTTCGAAAGGAAAAAAATTGATCCTTAACTAGTGATTATTTTTAATACTCTGTATTTATTTTTTTTGTATCTATTTTTTAATGAAGTCAGCTGTTGGTCTCTACAGCCCTATCCTCTATAAATGGCCCTAATTTAATTAGTAATATCATCAATAATGACGTTTTTGATATTTTTTGAGAAACACAAGCACGCTACATACGCCATATTGATTACAATGACATTTAACATCGAACGGAGATGAATACGCTCGAAAATTAACCGAATGGTAAATACGCGTAGCGGATAGCGGATATATCCAATATATTATTAGATAATTAATGTTGTCGGTTAACCGCTTCGTGGGTAACGGGGTAACGGTATTATGCCCTATAGCCATATACGGCTCTAATCGTTTCCCATAGTTTGTTAATTTGTCTGTGTTTGCAACTTGCAATACTGTATCTTATAATTCGTGGGTCTCATAGTACTGTCTCGTAATGTGGTGAAATGCATTTAATTAATTGTATTTATTGTTGAAATATCTCTTAAAAACGATAGAAAAGTTAGAATTATAAACACAAATACTATATTCCCGACATGCACCGTTCGCTCTTTACGTTCCCGACGCCTCATTTTAATTTAATGTGTTTTTTTCCACCGGCCAAATACATGTGAGTTCAACACGAAAGAGTGCTCATAATGTACCTACTAAGTACATATTAAGGGATCCTTCATTATGGCGACTTTGTTTATGTACTATATTTGTGGTTTATGATTAACAAAATTATTGTTTTGTATTATTCATATATGTTTTGAACAAATTATGCAATTAATCCACATTTCGTGTCATTATATACATTTTTCTTTCATTATTCAATTAAAAATAATTAAAAATGAATATTTCATTGCTCAATTTTTTTATTAAAAAATGATCTAATTCTGATATCTGTCAGTAATAACATGTATAAGGTAGATAATAAAATTAGATGTGTTACCTAATATGTCATGCAGCCAGATTTCAGGGTAATTATTCGATAGTTATCAACGTCAAATTTTGCAGTTAAACTGTTTAAGGGGTATATTGCCAGTACAATGTGCATTTGCATAGTGCATTTGCCACGACCGTCAGTAAAGCCCAAGGTGAGACATTGGACCGAGTATAGTCGTCCATTATGTTATTTGTTTTTTTTGACACATGGATCATACATCGTATTAAGATTTCTTATTCATCACATGCCTAAAATTGACGATATTGTATTTTGACAACCATTACGATTACGTAGGTGACACTTAAAATTTTTAGAACTAACTACTTAAAAACTGTAAAATTAAAAAAAAAATTAAAATGACACTTTTTGGCAACCGTATTATGAATATTGCATTCATCTATCATTCGTTTTTACAAATTGAGGGCCAAAAGAAAATTCTTTGTCTAACATCAGCATGAATTTAACACGAGAAAATTTGCATGCCATGATCAGAAAGTCATAGAAATGACCTTCGTTGTTATTTAGGCAAAGAAGAAAGTAATAACATACTTCAGTTTGTCTTTCATTATGGAGCTTTGTCACTTGCCACTGTTCATAACTGGTATAACGAGTTCAAACGTAGTCGCAGTAATTTGACTGACGATCTGCCTGAGGGACTTCCTTTTACGGCGACCATCGAACACAACATTAGTGCTGTGCGGCTCATGATAAAGACAAAAAAGAGTGACCTACCAAAAGATTTGGGAAAGCTTAGGCATCGGTATGAGTCAAGTACAAAAAGTCCTTCATGAACATTTAGCGATCAGAAAGTTTTGTAAGCGGTGGACACCTCATAATTTGACCGAAGCTCAAAAACTGAGTCTTGTTAATTGTTACCACGAAATGATGTAAAGATTTGCGGGTGGTGACTCAAATGCTTTATACGACATAGTTACAGGTGACGAAAGCTGAATTTACTGCTATGATTCCGAAACCGAAAGACAGTCTTCTCATTGGGTGTTGCCTTTCAGCGAGTCGCCTACTAATTAATACAAAACAAGGTGGAAGCGCCGGAAAAAAGATGGTGGCCTTTTTCTTCGTTTTAGCAGTCACTGCAGATTGGTACACTGGCAATTGTTTCTGTCTTCTTTTTGAAAAATTAGAATCTAACAACCTCGTAGTAGGATTTTCCTTCATCATGACAACGCCTCACTACACACCGTCAGACAAACAACTAACTATTTGGGGACGGTAGGTAAGGACTTTCAGATTGGCCCACTTATTTACGCATAATTTTACTATAACTCCAATATTATTCGTTTCATCGATATTATTAAAAAAAAAGATTACTACGTAACCGTCCATATTTGCTTTTGAAACATTGGTTATTAAATAAATCTGTGTATGATATGATTGTTGGTGAACATGGCTAAGGTATTTACAGCTTCAGCTCCTATCACACTTTGCTCGCATATAATACTTTGTTATAGGTGTGTTATAATATCAAGGGGTAGATACGCGTTTGAATTTATTGGAATCATAGTACAACCGGCGGAGCTGAACGTGGCGCGTCGACGTGGCACCGATTTGTCGTCGACGATACATCAATATCGCATCGTAGATCACTAAAAGCGCCATTTGGTCGTTCCACAATATACATTTCACAGGTACGGAACAGGTGCGGGCCGATTATGTGAACTTGTAACGATCGAGTCCGTGACGTCAAAGTTGCGTCAGAAAACGGCGCGCGGCGACGAAGCTCGGTGTTGCGAAGCCTCCGCTCTGACGTAATTTTGACGACACAACGGTACAGACTCGATGCTTTCACATCGACGTGGTGGAGCCGCGGGTGGCTTCGTATCGTAGGTGACACGTCGCTGTCGCGTCGCGACGGCTAATGAAAAAGGCGGCTACTTTGGAGCGCAACGTCTGCCGTAACTCGACAGTTAACGGTCGTGATGTGTCAGCGAATTCGCTGCTCGTGTATTTTTTTTGCCCACGCCAACGACCGGTGTAACGGACAATCGATTTCGGTTAACTGATACAAAACCGATTGCAAACAGTTGTCCATATAAGTGACTTACGTTTTAAATGTTTAAGTAATAGCAAACGGCCTTACGAGCGGGCACTTCAAAATAATTACTATTGGTTGACATGGAGTTGAATTTTGTTTTTGAGTCACAATACTTTATTTTTCTGATATCTGCTCGTTTTTCATTTGTATTTTAATAATTTCAACTAGAGAATATTCTAACAAAGTTTTTTCGATAAGTTTAATATTCTATGTAATTTGGTATAGTTTCATCAGCTACTGGGATAACTTTTACAGCCCTAATCGAGACGCCGACGTTCTCGTAACTATTTTTAAAGTTTTTTTTTTTTAAATACCAATGCAAATAAAAATTAGAAAAGAGAGTGAATATAATTATTAATATTTTGTAATTTATTCTTTTAATAATTCTTGTCATGACGTAATTACAATAGATTTGCTTAATACATTCGCTCCTCGGAACAACAAACCGTCATCCAAACAAACTGGTCTTTATTATTTGTGAACGTATTTTATGAACGGTCTATGCTCCAACTACTTACCTATGCCTAATAAATAATGATATGTAATTACGATCACGTATACAAAAGACGAAGCCTACAGCTGCTCCGACGCCGATTGTTTCGCACGATATCGTCGCTTCGTCGCCGACTACCCGTCCGCCGCCGCCACCGCCGTCCGTGCGCAGCTCACGAATACTAATACGTACGTCGGATGTCCCTGCCGTCGGTCTATGCTTTCGTATCGTCATTGTTCTTTTTTGATAATGCATTAATTCATCGTCAAACATAAATGGACTATCCATTGATCGATAGCCTTGGCCCTGCGTGACTTAAAAAAATATAACAAATTTGGACACGTTAAATAGTCATTATTTCACGTGTCGAATCGAATGTGTCTACTGCACTTTTGTCTTTGTAAAAAATTCTTAACCTGCCTAAACCCACGTAGAACCTATGTAAGTATACGTATGTAAGCCATAAAAATAACTATTCAAGGTGTTATTGGACGCGACTGACGCACAAACGCATGAATTTTTTTTAAGTACCCATCAAGTGTGGCACCCAACAGAACCTTTTCCCTGTTCTATGAGTGTACTGCTTATATTGTGGGTATAGTACTGCTCGAAGAAACCCTGTCAGTAAGCATGAGAATTGCTAACAGCCGCGTCTTACACGATTCAAATTCACTAACGACGTTGGCGGAAGCGCGCCCTGGCCACTAAGGTGATCAATAATCCCGATACAAAGGTTTAGCTCCTAGAAATACGAAATCCTCTAAACTAGTTATGATGTTTTTTAGGTGGGATATAGAAGTTCTTCTGTTGAGTTCCTTGAAATTTGTAATTGATTCTCTAGTTCTGTTGCTCTACCTCATGATAGTTACTTAATTTTTTAGTTACTATTTTGTAGTAACTAAATTTCTTATGTGCATTAAAAGTTAAATGGATAGATGATTTGATAAATCGTTATGAAATATTGCGCAAAATATTTTTTGAATGTATTCTATATTATCATGCTTAATTTACTCTCGTGTCTTGTAATAATATCAATGATATTTACCATTCAAAATCACAAGTAATCAACAAGAATGGGAAAATACGCGCAACTACGTCCATAAAAGATTTTTATATAAAAAAAATACTTTTTTTAATCGGCTCATTACGCTAATCGAACATGAACAAGCGGTACCTAGAGGAAGACTTGCCCCTGCGTCGAACGACCGACCGGTTCGAATCTTCACTCTTCCCCTTGCCGCCCGAACCGCCCCTCGTGTACCCTGCTGCTCGACGACATCAAAATGAACCTTACGATTAAACCACACCTGCCAGGTGTACGCTTGCAGCTGCTACGTTCGGCGTTATCGTATAGCACCTGTTGAATTTGCCGTATAATGAGACATGAAGAATCATCGATGTTTGCTTATGGGATCGTTGGGCTTTACTGATCTATATGCGTAGGTATATAGGTGTCTGTGCAAAATCTAAGTAACTTTATATTAACTGACAATGCTGAAACGATCATTGAAGAAAATAAGTAAACTTATTCTGAACTTAATTACTTACATATATTCGTTAAACTGTCGTTACAACCGTAATCTGAATGCATAGCCCTTTACAGTACAACGCGCGAAAATCTGCCGCTGTCAAGTAGTCACAAAGCGTCACAATGGCGTAAAATAGGCACGCAAGAAGGATGAGCCGCGGAGCGTTGAACTTGCGCATGGTATCATTCGCAAGCAATTCAGAGCGGCAGAGTTTCGTGCGTTGTACTGTACGTGAGGTTTTCATTTTCTGATCATAAACCACAGGCATGGACGGCGAGACGGGGGTAGCGGGGTCGGACCATGTTTACATTAATACACGGCACGCGACGTTCGAGTTGATCGATATTTCATGATTCATATTGTTTAATTATGGTACGACGGATTCAGCAAATTCACGGCGCAGACGGTGAGGGGATGTCGAGCGGGCGGGTTTCCTATGACGCCGGTCTAGACCGAAACCGAACAGTTTTTTTATGCGTCATGCGAGTACGCGTCGGTGACGCGACGCGTACGAATACGGCTCTCTAAAGGGTAGAGTCGGAAGCGGGCCGGCGAGGGGCCGGGAGGGGTTGCGCGATCCCCCTCCCGGAGGCTGGAGGCTGCGGGGCGCGCCCGCGCGCAGGGGACGCGCGGCCGGCGGTGCGGCCCAGTCGCCCGCCGAGGGCCCGCGCCACCGCCCGCCCGCGACATGTTCCAGTGCATAGTGCAGCCCCGCCACGACTGGCCCCAACACGACGCCAAGGATGCCTTCCCAGGTATCGATCGTGTCAAATTTGCTAATCGCGATTGTAAAACTCTAACCAAAAAAAAATCTATAAAGCGCACTATACCATAATGGAATCCTCAGGTAAAACGATGCAGTTTTCGAATGCATTATATTTACAAATCCGTCGCCCCGACATTGTTATGCGCGCGGGGCCGCCGCCCGCCGCCGCCCGCCGCGCGCGTCGTGATCACGACTGCACGTAGGTACACGTCCCATCTGCACCGCAATGCACCCGCATGCTTCCAGGTAAATGCACCGCGGCCGACACTCGCGTGTCGTTTATTACCCGCGTTCAAACGAAAGGCGTCTTGCGTTATCGATCAAATGTTATGTACGTACCACATACCTAACAGTCTATATATAGATCACGCTACCCGATCACTAAAAATAACTTAGGACATGTTATGAACTTGACATTTTATTGCGTAATTCAATAATTGTGTGCGTTAAAAACTGCGCAAGACTGGAATATAACATTATGTTATCGCCATGCTATTATTATGTCTTTCTAAAACATCCTTAATCTATTGACCTGGTTGTCTGTTTATGTAAAAGTATAATGTAATATTAAGTCGTTCTCGGGTACAGCCTCGGCTCGCCGCCTTTAGGTTTGGTACAGTGGAATCTCAATAACTCGAACCTCATTAAGTCGAAATCCTCAGTAAGTCGAAAAAAATTGCCATTCCCTTCTGATAAACCCCTAAATACGCGGTATCTCGAATTATTTAGACTTTGTAACTCGAACAAAATGTTATTTCCCTACGAAGTATTGATAATACATATTTATACTCTAGAACTCGAATTTCAAAAAGGAGACTCCGTAAGTCGTAGTTGGTAAAATGTAATGACGTCTTACTTGGAATTTCCCGAAATAATAGCAATAAATTCCAAAATTAATGTTCGGGTTCGGGGCTTCTAATCTATTGTTTTTGTCTTGTACATGTGCAATGAATGAATACATTCATGAAACTTTCTAAGTAACACAGCTGTGAACGTTATGTTTGTTCCTTGTCGAAACAGTCATATGTATCTCGAAGTTCTTGTTTAGTCGAAAACTCGTTAACTCGATTTTTTTTTGCATTTCCCTTGACATTTGTGTTATTGAGATTCTACTGTATTTCTCTTTTTTTGCCCTTGTATAAAAATGTGATATATCCAGACACTAATTCACATAATTTCAACTTATTTTACATTCATTCTTGATTTCCGTAAATATGACAATGAATTTGCGTTTGCTTCCGAGTTTACATTACATTTTATATCATTAAGGGAACTGGACTTGCGATTCATAAAACGATGTATCATCACATCGCCTATATCCGAAATATAAAACGGTACCTGCGGTGTATTCTTGCGGCGGGCGCGCGGTCTACGCGATGTCTTCGAATCATAAAAGTGTCCAGTTCAAACTCCACCGCGATCGTATTGACTTAAAAAAATTTAAACATGCAAGGAAAAGCACATCAAGCCTTTACCGCGTCGGCGGAGGCGGCCGTCGAAGCCGCGGCCCGCGCCCGCCCGGCCCGGGCGGCTCGGGGGCCTGTGCCGAAGGCCTGAGGTGAACGGGTCGCGGAAGGCATACCTCGGAGGCGTTCGCGTGCGCGCCGATCGCTTTATAACCGGCCGTGGATTCGGTCGCTCGCATTTAAAGTAGTTTTCGCCCTCGCAACGATGGTCTTTCGAAAAGCGTTTCCCTATTGTATGATTACATCTAGTATTAATTAGTTTAATGCGTACATCGCTCGTTGAACTCCTCGCCGTTACGTCCTCCTGAAGCTACTACTACCTACACCGACGTTCCTAGAAATTATAGATTGCGGGGATCGAAGAAAAAATAATTCAACAATTGTTGCATGGGCATAAACAATGATTTATAATATAAGGTAACGATTTTATTAATCATATCTTAAGCTTTATTTTAAAATTTAATTTTATACGGCCAACGAAACAGGAACAATCCGTTATTTGTCACATCGCATATGTGTGCATCGTATGCGCATAATGCACGTGTGATTAGGAGTTACAGTTTACAATTGAAGTCATTCAACTCTGGCTACCGCCGACATACTACGTTCTTCAATTCGCAATAACCACATGTTTTTTCCTTTTTGTACATACATACCTATTAAACACTGATTATAGTTATTTGTCAGTTTATCCTTGTTTTCAATACCTATCTCAAATTTGTTACTTACTTCTATGTTAATACATCAGTCATAGTTCTTGTAACAAGTTCTAGAAAAAGGTATTCATATTAGTCACAAATCAAATAAAAACAAACAAGTACATGAGAATTGTTTATCTATTTATAGCGTACAAAATGTTTCGGGTATTCATTGTTTATTGCAATATTTTTTTAAACTTATTTTTTTTTAATGCTATAAACAATGAACGCTGTAAGATTTAAATTATCTCTTCTTTACTTATAAATAAGAGATAATTTAAATCTTTAAATCTTACAGCATTCAGTTTGTCATTTTTTTTAAATGCACAAATGCTTTCAAAAGATTGTTCCAAAACGTCGACCATTTCTAATTGTTTGAAATGTTTCCCTAAGCAATCCATACTTATATAAATGCAAAAGGTCCGTTTGTTCCTTTTATAACGTAAAAACAATCGACCAATCAATCTCGTGCATAGCGTGGCTGTGGCTCTAGTCGAAACTTATGCTTATGTATTATAAAGTGGAATGAATAATAATCGGGGTCGGGACCGCGATCGAGATTAGAATTTAGGGAAAGATCGGAAACGGGACTAAGAGCTCATTATACATTTAAATCGAGATTGATAATGGAAAACATGAAAAAAAATTTTTTTCGTGCGAGTGAAAGGGCTTAAGGAGAATGTTAATGTCTTTCTTGTACAAGTGTACATTTGTTTTTGTTTTGGTTTTTAATATTATATTGATTTTTTTTCAAAACACGTTTTCCTTTTGTAAATTAATAAATAAATACACTTTAATTTTACCTTGTTCTCATATGTGTGATAACTATGTTAGTCAATTTATGAATTTATGAATATAAATTTTTATTACTTCTAATATCCCATATAAATGTACGGAGCCCGGTTAGTGCAGCTGTGCTTTTAAACTTGCAACCGAAGAAGTGTGACAAACTTTGAAGCGTTTATAGCTAAATTAATTCCATAATACGTTCGGTCCTCCGCAGATATCCGAGCCCAGCTCAGCGAGCAGCTGCGCTGGCTGGAAGCGCGCGTGGAGGCGCAGACGGGCATAGCGGGCGAGCTGCACGAGTACTGCCGGCGCAGGGCCGACCTGGAGGCCGACTACAGCCGGGCGCTGGACAAGCTCGCGCGGGCGGCGCACCAGAGGCACAAGGACCATAAACACAAGTCGGTGCACTTGAAAACATTCCTCTTATCGTAGTGAACTGCATGATTCCGTGTCGGCTCTCGAAGTGTGTGGGAATCTAATGGCTGATAAGATGGTTATTTGAATTTAAGTCATGTTCGACATCTTTATATCGAAAATGTTTGTTTCAATTTAACATGCTAATACCTTATTCTAGACAAAGCGTTAATCGTGTAAAACATTTTAGTTTGTCTGTAGTGTAATCAATTATAATATCAGATTTATGTTTGAATTATTCTTTATATTTGAATAATATTCACGTGTATAAAAGTGTTTCATAATAAACATGCCCTTTTTAATGCCTAATTACATATAGGGAAAGAATTTTATTCAGAGAACAGTGTCGCAATCATGCGTTCCGATGACTGTTCAAGGCTATGACATCTTCTGAATTCATGATACTTCAGCTTGATTTAATACATATAATTTCCCACACACGGAAATTATTAAATCGGAGAAAGTAGGTGCCCTAGTTGTGTTTACAGTTTTTTAGTATAAATTATTTGGAATTTCACAGTGACATTTTTATCTTACTAAAGGATAATATAAATATTTCAATATATCAAGTTTTGATCGGTTATTGTGAATTGAATGATTTTTTCTTGTTTTGCTGCTACTTTTAATTTCGATGGATTAACTAATTTTATAGTTTAACAAAAAAAATACTTATTTTCAATAATTATAACAATATTTATTGAAATACGTTTCAGACGCGAACAATGGCCGCTGTTCGGCACGTACGCGTGCTGGCAGCAGGTGGTGGGCGCGACGCGCGCGCTGGCGCGCGACCACGCCGTGCTGGCCGAGCTGTACGGCGTGCGGCTGGCGGCGCGGCTGCAGCGCGCCGCCGACGACGCCACCCGCCTGCACAGGAAGTGTCGCGATATAGGTGGGTGTGGGTGTGGGAGTCGGGGGTCAACAAAAGACGGATCAATGTTTGTAAATTTCCTGGACTGAATGGATTGTCACTTCATGTAACTTAGCATGTAACTTACCACTCATTTCATCTTCACGGGGAGCAAACTTCGTTTTGAAATATCTCGATTGTAGTATCCCAAAATCTTTATTGAGCTTGAAGTTATTTCTAGAATTCGCTTTGTGTATTATTATTCATAATGAATAAAAAATATTATATTTCTTTCATTAATGTAATATGTTAAAGAAATGATGTTCTTTCATTAATACATATATCAAATAAATGCATGCGTGTGGTGGGAGGATTGGCAAGAGGCGCCTAATCAAATATAACAACCAAATTGGTAGTAAATTTAAGAATAAAGTTTGGATCACCTGAAACTATTGAGCTATTATGAAACGATTGATAAATGTCAATGAAGCAAAAGAAGTATGTAAAATTTGTACCAAGTAGAGATTTTTGGTCTCCGGCTAACCTCTCCAAGCAATCGAGAGACGTTAACTTTTGTAACATTTTTTCGCAATATTCCACATAATATCCATTAGTGGTGGAGAGGCACGAAGAAGTATGCGCATCTCTGGCGGAGACGCAGGCGGCTTGCAAAACGCATGCGGCGCTGGCTGCGGAGTGGCGCGCCGCCGCCACCAAGCTTCGGGCCGCGGCCGCGCAGCGCGACCGGCTGGCCAAGGCGGACCCGCCCAGGGTCAAAAAGTTGAAGGCTTTGGATAAGGAACTCGACAAGGTACCGATATCTTTATCATATTATCAATAATATATATATATATATATATATATATATATATATATATATATATATATATATATATATATATATATATATATATACATATATATGTGTGTGTGTGTGTGTGAGTCGAGCATTGAAATGTAATTAACCAAAAACACCAAATGGTTGTTTAAGAACAGAAAAATTATTTTGAAATTTTAAATTAGAATTGTTAAATTAGTTTGAAGGAATACAAAACAAAAATCAGTAAAATGCCGTTATGTCTATTCACAGTGATGCCAGTAAACAATCACGTTTTTATCTATAAAAAAATTGGCATGTACATGATAACTGATTACGTAATTTTCTTCTTAATATAAAGCTTCCGAGATTTGGGTTTATGTCTATAAAATTACGACCGTAATTCTTACATAAAATTAAGTTAATATTTTTCATAATTTCCCAATATTTTATGATATTGATCTTTTTAATGGCCTGCAGCGGCGCACGAAGCATTGCGAGGCGCGGACGCGAGCGCTGCGCGCGCGTGCCGACTACCTGCTGTGTCTGGAGGCGGCCAACGCAACGCTGCACCACTACTACGTCGATGATCTTTCTGACGTTATTGATGTAAGGTTTAATTTTGATGGGTTATATTGAAGCGATCATAATTAGTAAAAATTCAATTATATCATATCTATTGTGCAAGAATAGGTAATTAGTAGTTACTATTACAATAGAATATTAAAAGAATTAGAAGAGACTAGGATTAATAATTAATAGGAATTAATAATAGTACACTAGTTACCTACAACTGTTCTCAGTAGTTACTAACTACTAAGAACAGTATTTCAAGTCGACACAGACCGGCAAACTATAATTTATTTTGTGTATTTTGTATGTTTCTATGGAATCAGCCACTGTCATCACAAACTATACATCAGCCAGTTTATTTTTAATAAAGTATAAGATTAATGTTAATTAGTTTAATTTATTACGGGTAAATATTTATCTATCGTCAATTAAAAATTCAGAATTCATTTGAATTCTGATTTTAGTGGGCTAGTCAGAAAATTTAACAAAAGACTTTAATAGAAAATATAATAAGTGTATCACGTGACATATCAAATGCATATGGTATAAAAAATACATATGTAAATTTTTTTTATTGCAATTAAAATGCTTATTTTAAAAGATAATTTAGTATTAAACTACAGAGCCTAAGATTTCGAAAAAATATGTACCCTCATTCATAGTTAACAGACAGACCTAAACAAAAATGCTTAACGAGTCCTTAAATTCCTATGGGAAACACAAAAAAAATATGAATAACAAATGTATACAGAATGAGTTTCTTATGTCACCAAGGATCAATGCAATAATTATAATACACAACCCTCATGCGAGCTCGATTTCCACTTTTGTTTTTTTTTTTTTTTTTTTTTTGTAAATTGAATGCGTGTTTTACGCCATTCTTTTTATTTAGAGCGCTTTCGTTTGACTGTTATGCATTGTATTGTAGCAGCTTCGTGTACAACATCGCAAAATCTCGATATCAATTAATTATTTAAGATCATTCATATGAAGTAACTATTGAGGCCATAAAAATCATTTCTAATTTCTCTTCGTACTTTGAACACTAATGAAAAATTGGATATAGGAAATATACAATTTTATCAAAACTAATGCAAACAATGTATGCGCAGTGTATGGATGTGGGGTTTCACGGATGCGTGTCGCGCGCGATGCGCTCGCACGCCGCCGCCGACCAAGGCCGCGCCGCTGCCCTGCACACCTCCGCTGATGTCCTTCTGGGTGGGTATTTCTAATTGTGTTATCCTTTTTTTTTATGAATAGTGAATTCAAAGCATCCTATCGCGCAATATAATTTTTATTTAAAATAAATGATTCTTATTAGATTTTAATTTTTTGATAACGAATAGGCGTTATCATTTCGTATTTTTTTTTAATTTATTTCTATATTTGGGTTTACAAATAGTGATACACGAAAATTGCTAATATAAAAAGAAATATACATAAACATATATATGTATATCACCAACATCATTAACCACGGAGAATTATTATACATATTTAAAATTTTATGTGCTAAAAAAAATACATACAGAAAAACATGGAACATCGTACAGAGAAGTTCAAACATCTTATTTCAGATTGAGAGATATAAACCTTAATAATCGTAGTGAATGGCTTTTATTTTAATTTTTGTAATGTTCTAACTCAAAGAAATATTATGGAACATTGATTTTTTTTTTGTTATCTGTATACTATACTAGGCCATAAGGTACCTACATAAAAAACGATGTCTTTCAAAGTTCAAGTCACCACCTTAAAGATAATTTAGAAACCATAAACAATCTTCAATTAATCTTGTTACACGGTGTTTCTATTTTCAATTGACAAAGTTCATATTGAACATATTCAATAAACTAAATGAAGTATTAAGTAGCACTTCACAATAGATGAAAAGAAGTTCAAAATAGGTGTATTTTAATTTTATTTGATGTATTACTGTATTCTCTATGGTGTTTCAGCATGCGTGGAGGCGTTAGATCCGCGCGTGGATAAGCAAAGATTTCTTGACGCGCATCAGTCAGCGTTCATGTTGCCGCGCCGTGTCAGTTATCAGGGCATTCCGCCCGACCAAGAGGTTATATTTTATAATATCCCATCTAAAACATAATTATGATGTAAATAACACGATGAGATGGATAAATTATCATGTAAATGAATTGATGAGACAGATACATTATCATGTAAATGGCTCGATGAGATAGATGTTGATTATTAGATTAACTGATTGATACTTAGTTAAGAGAGAGATGTACATTATGGTTATTCACTTTGTAGGTTTTAGAATTATTCTATTTCGCTTCTAGTTTATTGCACTTTTATATGTCATCCTACTAATATCATAAATGCATACTAATGTTGTAAACGCAAAAGTTTGTGATGGTATATAGATGGGTTTTTGTTACTCTTTCACGTAAAAAATACATCTTATTCATCAGAATAAGATGCAGACTGTATTTTATAAAAATACATCTTTTGCTAACGTGAATGTAGAATGATATTTTTATTTATCGGTATTTATCAATAACTTATTATATATATAGTAAGTTATTGATTACAGATTGAGAGCATGAGCAAGATCGTTTCATATTAAAAAGAAATAACAGCAGTATGAATATCTTCGGTATAAGAGTATGAGTTCCTTTGGGTTAATTTCATTGGGATTGAATTAAATATAGTACCGGTATTCGAAACCGGAATCGGTATCAAAAGTGGAACCGGGATCAGAATCGAGAACGGGATCGTGATCGACAGCGTAATCGGTCGATGTGAAAATGAACGAATCTGTTCTATGTCCACGTGGGCGAAATAGTTCATAGTTTGATAAATAGAATGTTTTTATCATTGATATCATCAGTATAGTTAAAACTCTCAAATGTGAAAGTATAACAATACAAAAAGTATATTAATTTTAGGACGTTGAGCTGGCAGAATTAGCTGGCGAACAAGTGGGTGCGGTGACGACCGCCGATGAGCAAAGCGAGGGATTAGGCACAGAGTTGGCTGCGCGGCTGGCTCAGCTGGAGAGCGGCGCGCGCTCCCTGCGCCAACAGTGCCACGAGCACGCCGTGGCGCTCGATAAAGCTGAAAACGAGCTTAGGGCACAGGTATGACAGACCGGTGTTTTGACGTGTTTCATATTACGATACATTAAAAAGTTCCATTTTTAAAATAGTGTAATATACGCAGATGGAGGGTAGTGATGAATGGTGGGAAGTGCGTGGCCTTTTTGGACGGTTGGATGATACGGGGAGCGTTGGTGGGGAAGGGGGAGTTGCGCCAGGCCCTCCTTCGCCGCACGATACACCACGTCGTCCCGAACAAGAAGACCACTACCTTGCAGTAAGAACGAGACTTTTCTTTATTGTATCTTTTGATGCGATGTGTATAAAGTGATAGCGTATTCGTATGGTGGTATAAATGTTAAAAAGGTTAAATTGGTTACAATATTATATTCTGTAAAAATAATAAAAGTGTTTAGTTAATTTTTGACTATACACTCATAAAATATTTATTTATGTATGCAGAAATTCCGTGACTACGTCTGCAGCGCGGGGCGGTTGGCACGATTGGAAAGCAAAGCGGCAGTGCTGCGTGGACGGCTTGTACCCGCATTGGCGCCTCACGCTGCGCTGCCGCCGCCGCCCCCGCATCCCGACCATGCCACCACCCACCGACGCATGCGATCCGCGGCACGCGGCGGCCGCGGTCAGTTCGCTGCGCCTCTCGATGAGCACTTGGTCGCCACACAAAGAGAGTTGCCTTTGGTACTCACGTCCTGCGTGCGTGTAATAAGCGCGTACGGCGCTCGTCATCAAGGCATCTTCCGCGTTTCTGGCTCTCAAGTGGAGATGCAAGCGCTGAGAGCAGCTTTCGAGCGTGGCGAAGATCCATTAGCTGCCGTCTGCGACGCTTCGGACATAAACTCGGTGGCGGGTCTGCTGAAGCTGTATCTGCGCGAACTGCGGCCGCCGCTTTTACCCCACACTTACATGGACCACCTCTTACATCTTGCAGGTAAATATAGGAACAACTAGGTTCTATTGCTATGTTCTACGACAATCGGGGTTCGAATATTGAGATAAAAAAGTAAATATTAAAAGAAAGAGATATATATGAAACTTTATTCTGTCATGAAGACGCTACGGAATCACTTGAAAACTTTATTTCACTTCATTAGTTAACACATTAGTCGCTAAGAGGACATATTCTAACGGTGGTTCGTAAAAAATCTTTAAATGTGAACAAAATCGTAAATATATGGTTAATAACTATAGACAATACCATATACATGTTATTTTCGAACATTAAAGTGTAATTTCGGAAATAGTCCGACCAATCAAAATTCACAGATTTTATAACTTAAACATGTTCACATTTCCAGCGTAAATAATGGGTTTATCTTTATTTATTGACAGGAATATTATTGCGCTATTTTTTATTTATGAGCATAGTTCGCTACAATATAAAATAAAAGCTTATGAAAAATAGTTGAATATCAATTTATAGCATTAAGGAAGGAGATAACCAAAGATATATTTTAAATATGTAATGTTTATCCATTTATCTATTTTCAGTCCAATTGTTTGGTATTGAAATTCATATTGGCAGATTATCACTGTGCAGGATGGAATCGGTCGTGCATCTTTTCGCAAATATTCATAATCTTTTCTTTTAGAACAACTTTTCTGAAGTAACTATATTAAAAATATGTCATTGAAAATATACTTATAAATAATGTAAACAACCGTACTAAATGCTCGGCCACACTGAAAGCGCGAACGCCGCGCGCTACTGTCACTCAACGACGAGGGCGGTGGCGAGGCACGTGACGAATTCGAATTCTGCGACGCGCTCGGGCTATACGATATATTATTTAAAAAAAAATTATCTAGTCACTTACCTACAAATGACACTTGATATTTCCAGTGATGTAAAGGTCGCAGAAGGTATTATTACACTAGTTTCTAATTTTCCACACGTGTTGCACTCACCCCTAAACAAACAAGGCAAACTAAGGTTCATTATCGCGTAAACGATAAACAGCACGCAATATTACTTGCGGACTCGCAGGTTGTTGACTGCCAGGATTAGTTTCACTATAAAGTTTTAGAGCTGCAGCAGTGTCACCTCTGCAAACTCACCAACAATAAATCATGTTTGCTTATTCCATAGCAGTAAAAGACATTGTTACTAAACACTTCAATATTGATCACACAGAATCCTAGTTTCAATAACGTCAATATCGTAAACGTAACACTTATAACAAAATACTTAAACCTCTTTGGAAGTTCAACGATCGCACGCATAGGCAAACGCAGCGTCACGCTCAATTGCCTCCATGAGTCTGGCTGCACTTCGTGTACGACGTGATACACGGCGAACTAGAGGGGCGCAGTGTGACACACGACCTTCAGCAAGGTGGCTAGGTTGGAATATCGTAAATATTTAGAATACATTCTAAGCTATTTTTCTCAAAAGCAGTTACTTTAATGACTATGGTCTTTTTGACAAAGTTGTTCTAAAAAAGGAAATTATGAACATTTGCGGAAAGATGCAGGATCGCTTCCATAACCTGTTGCACATCTTCCAAAATGCAATTATATAAACTTTACTTCAACACATCACATTATTTCGATACCTAGATAACAATAATAGATATTCATTGGTCAGACATTTAGTTAATTGCGCTATTTAAAAGTCAAATGGTCTTAGGACATAAGTAGGCCAAAATTTTGATAAACGCGATGCGTCAAACATAGAATTTATTTTCAAAATGTCTTATCCAAAACTTGCTTAAACAACTGTATAACACCATATTTCAGGTGTAGAACGCGATGAGCAGTTTATATCTAGAATGCGGGAATTTGTCCTCGGTCTGCCGAGGTCATCGATGCTGGTACTTCGCTACCTGTTCGCTTTCCTTAGTCATTTGGCATCATTCAGCGATGAGAATATGATGGACGCTTGGAACTTGGCTATTTGCGTGGGACCTACGCTGCTAGCGGCGCCAGGCGAGGTGCATGCGCAGAATCTGCTCAACGATCTCGTTAAACGCATTATATTGCATCATCAGGAAATATTTCCGCAGAATCTTGCGCCACACGCTGTTTATATGCCTTATAGGTATGTTTATATCATCTTTTATTATATATGCATATGTCTATTGGAATAAATAGAAATATTAACTGTATTTTGTCAGAAAATTGATTCTTCATTACACTGAAATTCTTGAAAAAATTTGACAAATACATTTTAATTTCCCGAATCACGAAAGAAAGAAATAATTTTAAAATTTGATATCCATAGATGTTGCTTATATGTTGTTCATGGCTTACATTCAACCATATTGTACATATAAATTGCAAGATTTACATTTATATTATTATATGTTGATTTTACAATGTAATTTTTTTTATTAAGGCTCTCTTGTTATGTACCATAAATAATGATTTACAATGTCATTCTATACACATGTACTACTATTGATCATAATTGACATAGGATAAAGGATTCTTTTTTTAATAACTAATGACTGTGCTTATCAGGGATTATTGGACTTGTCTGTTTACGATTGATAATGGTATAGTGCTAACTCTTGCATTTGCTTGACCCAGTTGCAAGTGATAATGAAGAGAGGATTACATGTAGCTGTACAAAATTCAACATTTTTATTTTTTTTTTCATGTATCATATCAAACATAAGATCTTTCAAAATAGTTTGGTTTTTTTATTTTATTTTTCTATTTTCAGTTTATTATGTTTATTATTTCTATTATAGACTATCATCATTGTTTTTGAGTACAGGACTCACAAATTTATGCCATATTCATCATTAACAAATTAACATTATAACATCGCGTCACAGACCGGACGAAGCTGAAGGTGAAAGCGTGTTCGATGACATAGATACGGCCCAAGCGCAGGACGACGAGCCAATAAGAGCGAGTGTCGAAAATGGCGGAGACTGCATCGCACCCGCTGCTGACGATGACGACCTCTCCTCGCCCTATATATCTGACGAAGGTAATAAACGAAGTATATAAGTCTGTCAAATGTCCAACCTGATAGCGCATATATCGTACATTTGAACTACAATATTTATATTTCTCAAATCGACAAGTATGTAGTATCATCTGAACTATTCGGATTAAATATATAATTAAAAAAAAATACCTCTGTAATATTATAAGGCTGCTATTATTTTATAATATACCTAATTAGGAAATTCCCAATTTAGTCCATATTATATGTGATACAATTGTGTTATTTTATTATACACTTCGACTAAATCTACTACTAGTACTAATACACAGTCCATTCAAATGTTTGCTTATATAAATTAAAACCACATGTACAACCCACTACCTTACTCATATACATCTTCCCTTAGTACATGATATAAGCCATAATATAATACACATTGTTAATTACAATAAACAATTCAACAATTAGCAACAGTTCACATTCACTTGCTAGATGTATAATCAGATATTAAGAACATTAATAATCAACAAACTATGAAGAATTTATGTCGTTTACATTTAAATGCACTAAGAACAATAAATTATTTATTTGATTGCAAATGCTACCACTTTTAATTTTTGTCTTGGAGACTTTTAACAAATTTAAATTTTATGTCAATCGATTGAAATTTTACCTATATCATAACTAAGTAAAATTAACAAGTTTATTGTGGGCTTATATATAATTATTTAAAAGTAAAAATAATTTGTGAGTTACGACGAGTTCCTATACTTTCCACCTATCTTTATATCTATGGCTGAAAAAAATCTTTTCAGATGGTGTGGATTTGTCGCTTGGAGCTGAAGAGGTGCCAGTAGAAGAACGTGCTTCGAGCCTTTCGCGACGACCGATCCTTCCATGGTAAATAGTTTTCTGTATATTTCTTTTAAAATTGTGACTTTATTCAAAATCACTTAGAATTTGTTCCTCGCAATGGTTCCATGGCGTATTTTTGTTTCAGCCTCAATATCATTTAAGCTCATTCCATTTAAAATATTTGTAAAAAATAGGGGTGATGGAAAAAAAAACCACTTCATGGGGTCATAAATTACATAGACATGTGAAAATTTCTAAAATTCAAAACATAACATAGTATGTATTTGAAGTGAAACTTCTTTATCGACAATTGAGAGAAATTTTCATCGCCACTTTTTTCTGTTACTCGTCATATTTATTTCTAAGTAACGTTGTTAGGTAACGCGCCTTGTTTATTTCTAAAACTCAATAGTAATGTGAAAAATAATATTTCAATAATAAAGTGATAGGCAAAAAAAATAAAATAAAAGGATTTATTCTAATTCCAGTGGATTTCTAACAAAATTAAGTAACTATATCTTTTTTCCTAATACATTCGACACATGGGCGTGATTATTTTAACCTCAGTTTTTGTTTGTAAGTATCGGTAAATGATTACCATTTGTCGACATTACCATTGTTCCATTAAAACTAGCAATTATTAATTAATACTACTTAATCTAGTAAACATCAATTAATTGTAATAATAAAAATATAATCATTTAAAAATAAACTGTACACAGTTAGAAAATGAGAACATAGGAATGTATATTTTTTTATAATATATAGAATTTATCCATGAAAAACAGTCCTCGAACATCAACAACAAGATCCGGCACTACAATTGATGGAGTTTTTACTAGGTCACTAAATTCCGTGGAATGTAAACCATATATTTCATATATTAGTTACTTTAAGCCATTAATTACAAAAATATAAGGATAACAATGATAATAATAATTCTATCATAATTAATGAAATACTATAATAAAACTAATAGCAATAATGTGAAATAATTATATTATTTGTATGAATTTCTATGATAATAAAATAGCATTAATTTAGTACAAAAAGAATTTTTTTTTTGCTTAAACTTTATCTAATTTAGCTTTATTTAACCAATTTCTGTAAAGTTGTAAATAGTGGATCATTTTTCGAAAAATGATGTTATAAAGAAGTTTCACTTCTTACGTGTGTACACAAATTTTTTTTTATTTCGTTTTAAAAGCAAAGTATATATAATATTTGACATACGAAATTAAATACTTAAATGTAAAGCCAGTCTTCACATACATTATTTTGTGACACAAGACCTCGTTTTTATTCATTATTTAAATTGCTTACAAAAGCAGGACAATTATGTCTATTTGATCAAGAACAACATGATCATATTTATGCTGTACACAGAACTAGTGTAGCACCGTCGTTTTGTAGGCCAGTCCTTCGAATTCACTGTGTTAGAGTGACGCTGTGAGCAACTTGGCTGCAATATAAAAATGGGCCGTCGGCGACGAAATATCATAATCTCACAGATTACGGACATGAAGTAGCAGCTCTCGCTGTAGTGTTTCGTCCGGTGAGTGACAAATCCGGTGGCTCACTCCCTCTCTATCACTCCATTTCTTCTGCGTCAGTTTCCCCTCTATCAGATATTGTATTATTACCTGAGTATTCGTCCGGCAACACACTGGTGCCTTCTCTGGGTTGTACGTGTCCATGGTCGACGGTGACCGTCTACTCTCTGATGACTCACCTACTAGATTGCCCTCCTAACATGTTACAAAAATAAAATAATACGGCATAAGCATATCTTAATCAAATTAAAAAAAAAACTGGCCAAGAGCATATCGGACCATGTTCATCATTTGGTTCTGAAGCATTTCAAAGAAATGCACTACAGATGAAAAAAGTACGTTGTTACATTTTTTCCATGTTTCCCGTACAGAATAGTTAACACTTTAGTCGCCTATAAAAACAAGTAGGTATGTCGATTATTACTATAAAATTAAAATATTATAAATTAAGTGCATCAGCAAAAGAGCGTATCTTTATAGCAATTACGTCCTTTTGTTGAGAAACACAGTTTTTCGGCAATAAGTCTAAAGTAATATATCCGATTATGTTCAAAATAATTTTTGTTGAAAGTATTTGTTAAGTGTTATTTTCCTTATTTTTTCATATTTTTTGGACATACGGTTTAGAAAATAGAGGGGGAGGGGACACAATTTCTCCTGTTTTTGGAGCGATTATTTCCGAAAATATTCAATTAATAAAAAAAATGCTTAGAAACCTTAAAATTGTTTTTAAAAGAACTGTCAAAATATGTGCTATTTGTTGATGTTTGTTGAATAAAAGTTTTTTCAGCTTCTGTTACATATATGGTGTGCCTCCCCTAAAAATATTTATTTTTGTTATTTAACCACCCAATTTATTAGCGGCTTATACAAGACACCTACACTATAAATTTTATCAATATACATCTTGTAGTTTTTGAATAAAATGCCTATGACATACGGACGGACGAACGGACATGGCGAAGCTTTAAGGGTTCCGTTTTTGTCATTTTGGCTCGAAACTCTAAAAATGAGGATATTATACATTTCATAAAAATGTATGTATGGGTTTTTTACAACTATATTTGTTTTGTGATTTCAGCAGGGGCCGCTCAAGTCAGGCGTCCTCCGTGTGTGTAAATTCAGAAGGAAGTGCAACACAGGTATATTTTATTTTAAAATAAATTACTTCTCACACTATTTATATTTCCACAAAATGAAAATTGTTAATTACTATGCCTGTATTTTATATAAGACAGCCATAATAATTTTTTGCCTTATGCTTATATTCAAATTTATAATGAATATCACATATAAAAACTCTACAACTCTATGGTTTAATTCCTATTTCTTTACAGATTGTTTCAATACTTGTTACAAAACTATTTATTATAATGAATACATAATTTATCTATTATTAATAAACATTAATTGTAAGCATTGAGAACAATCGTAATGCATGCATGTGTTAGGTATTTGTATTGTGGCATTATTTGTAGTAGGTGCTTACGAAATTTCGCATGGGTATTTATTAACCGAATGTCAGGGAGTATATATCTGCAAATTATTGCTTAAAACAAGCTTTAATAATATTCGTGCTGGATAATGATTTATGTAAAAGTTGGATATTTTATTAAGGAATATGGACAACTCTGTATCATCGATTCGCCACATTAAGATAAAAAAGTTTTTAATTGTGCTAAAAACTTCAAAGGAATAATACATTCTTTACTGTTTCCAAATGGCAAATCTTATATCTACACTACCAACAATTGAGTATATGGCAGACAAATACAAGAACATCTATCATGTATAATTTAGAAGAAAATTATTTTAGTATAATAAATAATAAAATATGATTCACAAGTTTGATTTGGTGCAATAATTCTCAAAGAATTAAATGAAATCGATTTTTTTTTACTTCCAGCAATTTATGTAGATATCAATTTATCTGATTATGGATTATGTTATGTGTAGCCTATTTATTCTTTAGAGACAACGCTTCTACAGTGTTGGTAAACATTAAGTAACATATTAAATATATTCAACCCCGGGTCAAAATAACGATATCTTCACCAAATTCAAAATGCCTTTACAAAACGGCGTGTTATAGTATTTTGTTTTTATTATTTTTCATTGTTATAACATATAAACAATTAAAAGATGCCAGAATATTGATTCACATTAAGTGATATTTAATATGGTTAGAAACATTACATATGATTTTTGTAAAAAGACATTACATTTATCGTTACTACCAAAACTCGAATGTTCATAATGCAAATTTAGATTTTATTGTTGTTATTTTTATACTAGATTCGAAAGGCAAACCAGTAGGTGAGCTATTGGAGAGTACATCGTCACCGCCGCCCATGGACGCTCTCATCCTCAGACGAGACACCAGTGCGTTCTCTTCCTCTTTGGTGGGAATAGAATATTTGATGCAGGGTGGATCAATGTACGGTGAATGGGCCATCGGGACTCATACTCACCGGACGAAACATAACAGCAGAAAAGTGTGGTATCTCACCGGTCGCGTTAGCTCATTATGATGCTGCAGTCGAGTTGACCACAGCATGAGTCTACCACTCTAAAACTTTTACCTTCTCTATGTTATTTGTTTCAATCTGTTACGTAGATTTTATGGTTATGTCGGTACAAAGAAATTAATTCCAAGTAACTTATTATAACGAGAAATAAATTGGCTTCAGGAGGCGATATCATCGAATGAACCATCGCTACAACGGCCGCTAGAATCGAGGCCTTTGGCGACCTCTGCACTGGGCGCCGTTGGACCCGCTCAGTGTAGGTATGTCCACGCAATTTTAATAGCTTTTTTTAAGATTTCTTGAATATGATTTCATTTTCTCTGTTTTTAGATTAGGTATTATCTGAAAACTTAATGATGTCTTTGATAAAATTTTGTTGACGTAAAATCCATTGTCACAGATATCCAATGTAGAAATTCTACATGACACAAACACAATCTAGTTTAAAACATCATATTAATAAAAAAAAACATTTTAAAATACCTTTGATATCTGTCAATGCAGAATATATATATTCTGCATTATATTCTATTATTTTTTATTCGCTCTTTAATATTATTATCGCCAGTAGTGTTATATTAAAGCTCTAGTATTGACCGTTAATTATCTCATATTTTAAAGTATGGGCTCCGCTCCAGACAATTGTTCTTTTTATCGTGCTGACGTAAGACAGCCGCTAGAAACCCAAAATTATATTATTTTAATTAATTGGCTATCTAAAATACTGACTAAAAATTTCACATGTCGTATGCGGACATAGGATATGAAATTGGGATCCTAATATATCATAACTATGAAAGCTAAGAGTAACTTTTGCAATAATTGGGAATTTTTTAGGAGAAGAGAATTGTGTTGGAATTTAGTGACGAGCGTGAAAAATCGATTAAAAGCTTTTTTGAATGCCGACGGAGGTTACATTCAATATTTATTAGATTTTTTTATTTAATATCGCATGTAGATAAGCTCCTCTGTCCAAAATAACATTAATATTTTCCTATTTTTCGTGACTAATCACAATGTTTTAAAGTTTGTCTCCCTCTATTATAATAAAAATCATTTTATCAAAATGAAGTAACTATCGCACTTTTTGGTCATTTCTTTTTATTCACAAATGCATTGGTGGATAAGTTGGAAATGGTAGTGGTCATTGAGTAATTTGCTATTAGGTTTTATCCACTGTGAGCGGTGATGAACGCATCCGAGTTAATAATTAAAAGATGTTTGAACAGTTTGGCAATGTCACAAGAAAATGTATAATGTGGTACTGTCAAATTTTCCCAATTAAAATTACCACCGTCATCCACCGACAAAAAATGTTATGTTTTACGAATATTTCCATGTAAACTTTTATTTATGTTCTTTAATTATGCTTTCATACTTTAAGCAAGATAGTGTTATTTACATACGTCTGTTTCATTTCAGAAACAGTAACGTATCAAAAAATTATTAATTAAAATGAGCATATGCTATAACTATGGGGTATCTTAGACTTCAACCTCCACTTTAACGTCGACACGACGATAATACAAGACAATTCGATTGCATCGCCATCTGTTGGTACTGAGCGACATTAAGATGTCTACTATCAACTTGAAGAATGTATATTTTAGTTAATTCATTCCTTAACCACATAGAGGGCGAATTTCCGTTGTTGTACATTGTTTACTTTTTGTTTTCGTTACGTCGCTGAATCAGAATAACAAATTAGTTGCTTTTAAAAATATCATTCTCCTATCATGGTTGTGTTCATTAAAAGTAGTCATTACCCAGAGCCAAAATTTTATTTTAGAATCGGATTGCTAAATAAAGGTGCAATGAGTATTGAATATTAGTTATAGAGTGATAAGTAATTGTAAATAGTGCCACTTTAGTGAACTAGTACAACCAATAGATGGCTCTACATACTAAAAAATATATTGCATCATAGTAGTTTGTTTCTTGAATTCAAACAATAAAAGTAAACTAAAATTAATTATTTGAACTGCAAATTAAGAATAATAAGAAATTATATCAGTATAGATCTAGATTCTTAATAAATATTTAGGAAAACTGCAAACAACTTTTAGTCAATTGTTTACATTTAAACATCAATTAGCCCTAGCCCAATTAACCCTAACAACTTCTAGTTGTTTTATACAATTTTTTTTACATATTTAGGACTCGGTATGGAAACCTAATTATTAAGCTTTCTTTTGTTGGTTGTACTTTTAAATCTCACCATCTTCTGAACTGAAATGGGTAACCAGTTGAAAATTCTTCAGAATATCTGTAATTATAGCTTTTATCTAATTATCACAGTGGATCTCCTAATAAATATTAAAAAATGAATGACTAAAATGTCCTGATGTCTTCTTACATTTTGTGATTAAGTACTTCGATTAAGTTTTCGAGCGCAGAATGAACACACAGTTGCAGTTGATGGACTGTGTAACTCACATCAGGTATATCGGCTAAATGCATCGCCCTGGCCATATTTGATCCACCATCTCTAATAAAACAATGCATTTGCTCGTCCTGGATGTTCCACTCCCGCGGCATCATTTTGAAATTGTCGCAAATTATATTACCGGTGTGTCGATGTTGAAGTGAACAACATTTTAAAACAATTTTTATATTCGTAAAATCTTCAGTAATCCCATGTACTGTTAGGTTCAAAAGCGACACGCTAACACTAGGCTCAGACCAAATATCCGTGGTAAATGATAGTTTCAAAAATAATTTGAGTATTTGTTCAATTTTAGAAGCTATTCCGGTATATATTTCATCACATACATGGTCAGTAAAAAACTGATGCCCTCTTAATCGATAATTTGGCAAAGCCGTTTGCCTGACATGGTGAAAACCAACGCCTTCGACAAAATTGAACGGAAGATTTTGTAAAGCGATCATTTCTCCGATCATATCGCATTTCTTTTCCTTGGGATCATTTTCTTTGCCTTGGGATGTGATGTATCCCAAATTTGATGTTTTTTTGAGGTTTCTTAAAAACGGACATAATATCTTTTAATTTCCCTTGTCCTCATTCTTTTTCTGTTTGACGTAGTTCTTCATATTTTTCTTTATATAAAGATTTCAAATGACCTCTAAATTATGTTGTAGTTCTTTCTACCTTTCATTAGATTTTTCAAAATTATTATCTATTTCTAAAAAAAAATGACTAATGTCACTTGAAAAAAACAAAACAATTGCGGTGCAATTAGAATAACGTTACCAGTTCGTGCGTTCAAACAATACGACGGGTTGATTCCTGTCGTGTATCATTTGACATACGCTCGCCCCCACCTCTACCGCGTAAACGTTGATTCTTGATCATTTCGCGCGCAACCGCAGGACGGTTGAGTCGTCGGTGAACCGAGCTTCACTGCTCATGCATTGTTACTCTGTCGTTATGAGGTACCTCCGTTACAACTCCGTAAAAAAATTACGGCGGATGTGAAGGTATGATTTCTTGCGGAACTTCCGTAGTAACGGAGGCGAAGTTCCGTTACAACCCTGATTCAAACATTTATGCTTAAAGTCATTACGAGGATGAGATTATATTTTAGTAATAAATTTTTAATACTGGTAAAGTAGCAATTGTTTATATAGATATACGGCTGTCTAAGCCATATTCATATAAAATATTGTCATTTTTCATAATTCCAATGGTATCATTTTCATTCTTAATAAATTAAAATTCAAAATTGAAAAATCTCGTTATTTCTTGGGCTATATATAACTATTGAATTGTTTGTTTATAATATTAATTTACCATTATAATATGAATTTATCACTCGTTTGGAAGGCAGTTTCCCTCAAGAAGAACAAGCAAGAAACTTGAGGTAAAAAACTATTAATCTCTGGTTATTTATTTATCCACTTCAGTGATATATTTTTTTAAAAGTACATGTGGAATCCATTTTAAAATTGTTCATTTAAACAATATTTTGAGAAGTAAAGCAATTCATGCCTTACGCGGGCAAAGCAATGGGCATAGATTTTAAAGACACGCCACCTACCAAAAACGGCAGAGCGACGCTGTCGGGCCAGCTAACATAATATAATTAAACAATAGTGCTCAAAAAGACTAGGTCAACGCCCTTCTAGTATAAACAACGGTCGATCACAATAGGCTGATGGTGATTATACAAAAAGATCAATAAGTAAAGTTAATTAATTTGAAAACTCAAATTTCACCTGAGATTAAGTATGGAAGTGAGATTTATGGTTCTACCATCAACCCTAAGATTGGCGTATAGTTGTTCAGAAATTGAATATATTAATATTAATGCCAGTCATTGCTAGTGATGTTCCTTTAAAGTTTCAGTAATTTAGATCTTAACATATGAAACGTCATTCTGTACAGGAGATTAGCAGAGGCAACACCTGATCTGGTACTAGATCTGCCGGCGCGCGCGCCCGCCGCAACACCACCCGCCGAAGCCGAGCTGCAGGCCGACACCGCCGCGCTCGGCCCCGCTCCCGGCTCGCCGTCGGCGCCGCGCAGCCCCCGCGAGGCTCCCGCCGACGCTGACTCGGCGGACACGTTCCTGCATCATCGCGACACGCTCAAGAAACGACCGCAAAAGTATGTATTACCTCGTCGATGCGGAAGCATTTGAAAGCCCGTGTAGCTTTACGACACTCGATGAGCATTCATTTAGTATTAAAATGTGTTTCTTAATACACATTTTATATATAATAATATAATTTATATATAATAAATTTAGATTTGATCATTATAATTTTGTAAACATTATAAAGGTGCACATACTTTGTAAATTTTTCAAATCAAGAAATTTATATTCGCGTTCTCGTCCAAAAAATGTAGAAAAATGATTAATGATTAAAATGAATGAAAAATAAAAATATTTAGTTGTTACTAAAAATATTTAGTTGTTACTGTAAACTTATTTCAGTAATTTTGGTAGAAAATACACTAATAAAAATTAAAATTTTTGCATTGCACTAAATGAGAAAGAAGTGTGTATCACCCATATAAGGATATGATTAGAATTGTTAGTAAAATAATACTTCGACAGCCTCTTATTGTTTTATGTTTAAATTATAAACATTTTATTATATACTCGATGCACGCATTTATTTTAAGTTACTAAACTATATTTTTCATATAAATTAAATGTTCATAAACTTCAGTATATTAAAAAATATTCATTTTGAAAATATTCTTAAATTGATAACAATTTTTTAATGAATTATGTATTGAAAATACTGAGATATTAAACTATATTATTTTGTTTGTATCGTAACTGAATTATAGTATATTTGCTTTTATATTATACAAAATTATAGAAAGACCATGTATAAATTATGCTAATATAGCATAATTCTCTCTTTTCTCAAAACAGAAGAGAAATCATCTGAGGCGTTCAAAGTAAAAAAATAAAATCAACGAAAATGCTGATATTTATCATGTTACTGTATATTTTTTTAATTAAAATTAGATTCTTAATAAACATTAAATATATTGATACACACAGACTTTATATTTTAATGTGAATATAATAGGAATGTTGTACAATCTAACTAGAATCTAATTTCAATAAATTTCACTGTACCTTAATTTGATAAAATACACTACATATTTTTTTTGCAAAAGCTAGGTAACTGTCGCAACGTTATTATGGGTTTGATAAATTTACGTCTAACGATAGCAAAACTCTATACTTTTATTAAAAAATGAACAAAACATGACCACGAAAATCGATAATGCCGGGTGTACATTATACTTGCCGACTGATATGAACCCGTACTGACAAAAATGTAAAATATGGAAAAGTTACTATTTCTTTTTTGTATGAATGATTTTATCAAGAAATACCCACGGAAGTCTTTTTCAGCTAACACTGAAAACAGCAATGACCGATTCGCCCTTGACCACATTCGGCTTTTTATTTTTATAAATATGTAATAAAAATCACAATAAAATTAAACTGATATAAAACTATTATCACAATTTATCACTACAATTATTAAAGTGTAATAAATTAAGTAAATAATATATGGAATGTTGGAGATACAAGCGGATGTGGAGAAACAAACATGAGTAAATATAACAAATTATAAGCACTTGTAACGGGAATGTATATTTAAAAATATTTGTATGTTTACAAATGTTAAACAATTGATTTACTAACATAGCAGAAAAATAAAATAAAAAAGGTTGAGATAGAAATGAAATTAAAATTGTTTGATGAACTGCGAACATCTCGTTTCTGTAGACGCGTCCCCCCTGACAAATAATGTTAAACTAAGTATAACACCTTCCCCTTTTGTATGTGATATTTTTTTAAGAACAGCTCATATCTAACATGTTGCTAGTGGTCAAAGAGCAATTGCAGTTTAAAATATTTTTTTGTATATCTTTAGGCATAGAAATAGGGAAGTCCAATAACGCCGCCGCGATGTAAAAGAACTGTCGCAACGCTGCATTATTGTTGGTCTCAGCTAAAGGTGTCGCAGTTGCCGCCACTATCCCCGCCTATTATTTTACAGAACAAATTTCCGTATGACTGCGTTTATTGGAACTTACTAAGGCAAGGCGTCCGTTATTAGAGTTTTAATAAACGCGGCGGTGTCGACCTCCCCCTTTTTATGTCTCAAGGCATATTTTTCTGTTTTTATAAAGTGATTGCAATCGTTTCAGAGTGTCCACAAGCGCCGATAACGTATCAGAAACTGGCTCTGCCGACGGAAGTAGCGGCGGGGTGGGCGGCGACGACGCCGTGGGCGCGACGGGCGCGGAGGGCGGGAGCCCGGTGCCGGCCCGCAACACGGCGCGCGTCGCCGCCAAGTTCGCGGAGCTCACGCTCACGGGCGGCTCGAAGCCCGCTCTGGCCGCTAAACCCGCGCTGCTGCGCCGGCCCACGCCTCACCCGCACCACGCGCACGCGCATTCCACCGCCCCCGTGCCTACGCCCGCACCGACGCCTCCCACCACGGCACCCCAGTGACCGCATAAGCGTTTTAAAGGATGTCATATTTTTGTACGAGTGTTTTCGCGGACCGCCCACTCAATTACTATATTCTTGTATTGACGCTATGTAATCGATCGATTTGTATTTTATATAACTAAGTGTTAGTGCAAAAGCAAGGCGAGCGAACGCGGCGCACGCCCGCCCTCTGACGACGTCAAACTCGACCGAACTGCCTGACGGGCCGCTTATGAGGCGTACAACTATTTATCAAACACTTTTTTATTATATATCGTCGAAGGCGACGATCGTACAAAATTATACTGGAATAATAGCTATTCATTTGTGAGGACCGATAAGTGAATAGGTGCTAGTTTTATTTACTGATTATTATATAATATGAATTATTTTATACCGAATACAACGCATATCTCTTAAGAATAAGGTGCTGTATGTCAGAATGTGGGTGCTGTCTGATCTGATTTGAATCTCTTATAACTGTAATGGATTTTGTTTAGAGTACCGTATACATGTGTGTTTGTTTTTACACTTGACTGTGTGTGATTTTATGTTATTGATACACAAAAAGACTCTACCTACATATTATAATATACAAAATATAAATTTTCAGTTAAACTATTTCTTATAATTTAGGCAAGAGCTTATTCACTATGTTGATTCGCCTCATAAACTCCATTTACAAATAATTAATTTATTTATTATTTTAACATTGTTTTTACAATTTGTAGAGGAGCCTTTTTGTGTATGAGACGCAGTCCCAAAGCCGCAATCGCCGCGCGGCTCGTGTTACCTGTGACTTGTATCATAGCATTATGGATGAATAAAATAAACAGTATTATACCAAACTGAATCTGTAGTTTATTAATTTTTGATCATCAATCACCAGATCAAATGTATTATTATGATCTTAATTGGCTATAGTATTTCAAATTTAAAGTATGAGACACCTAAAGGTGACGATCTTGCTTTTTGTACCTTTATACTGGGATGTAAAATGAGATCGGGTATTAATTCAATATGAAAGATGTATATAGTTAGGAACATATTAAAAAATATTTTATACTGTAGAAAGGTAGAGAATTTTTTTAAATGTTTTTTCAGAAACTCGATGTAATTTTAGCACGCGAAGGAGGCGTGCGCGTTTCGTACACATGCGCGCCGCGACGGACATGTGCGCTTCCTACCAAAGATCTGTGCAACTATGACGCAGAGTGCGGCAACAGCACGGTCGTCGTCGCGGGTGGCCGGCTATGCGTTAAAAGATCACTATGACTATAAACTTGATAGATAAAATTACCTATGACTAACTGACGATGAAAACGTCTTCTCTCCAGTAGTAGTACACAATGCAATTAAAAATTAATCGACACACACTTCTCGTTTAAGTATTTATTGAAATACTGCTATCTTCTTTTCATAAAATTTTGTGCACATACATACGATGCACACCGATGTCACCTTACATAACCTTGCGCGCTTAGTTTTGACTCTCGCCTACAACAATAGACACCTGGTACAGAATAGTATTCTTGACTTGTAATGGCAAAATAATATCCATCACACTTACTTTGTACAGTATTGATTGTGGTCCGAGCGTTGCCTAGCGAGTTTCTGATAACGTGCACGTATGTTGCGAGAGCACTTATTTTAGTGTGGCCAGCAGCCTCGGATCTAGGGGTGGGCAAGCTGGGGCACCCGTCCCGGGCGGCAGTTTCAGAGGACGCCAAAATCATAATATAATTGAGAAAAAAACTTGCTTCACGAAGTGCTTAATATCAACGCACGTTGTTCTATTAATTATTCATTTGATTTTAGAACGCCCATTTGGTTTTTGAACACATTTTAGGGTTAATTCCGAAATTCACTGCGAGCAGCTGCAGCGCAGCGTATTGTTGGCAACGTCATGGCGGGATTTTTAATTTCAGAAATTTATTGATTTTATAAATACGTAATTAAAGACAAAAACTATTTAAAGGATATTTGTAATAGTTTTTCCTTCCAAAAGATATAATGATTCATTTTTCTACAAAAACAAATACAATATTTTTTGGGAAAAAAACAAATAAGTTTCTATATCTAATACTTTTAAAGGAGTAATTCTTGTACAGTGGAATCTCAATAACTCGAATGTCAAGGGAAATGCAAAAAAATTCGAGTTAACGAGTTTTCGACTTAACAAGAACTTCGAGATATATATGACTGTCGATAAGGAACAAACATAACGTTCAAGGCTGTGTTACTTAGTTTTATGAATGTATTCATTCATTACATGTGTACAAGACAAAAATAATAGATTAAAAGCCCCCGAACCTGAACATTCATTTTGGAATTTATTGCTATTATTTCGGAGAATTTCAAGTAAGAAGTCATTATATCTAACCCACTACGACTTACGGAGTCTCCTTTTTGAAATTCGAGTTATAGAGTATAAATATGTATTATCAATACTTCGTAGGGAAATAACATTTTGTTCGAGTTACAAAGTCTAAATAATTCGAGATACCGCGTATTTAGAAGTTCATCGGAAGGGAATGGCAATTTTTTTCGACTTACTGAGGATTTCGACTAAACGAGGTTCGCGTTACTGAGATTCCACTGTACATATATATATAATCAGAATCTCGGAAACGGCTCCAACGATTTTGATGACGTTGAGTATGCAAGGGGTTTCGAGGGCGATAAATCGATCTAGTTAGGTTTCACTTTTGAAAAATGTCGTTTTGTCCTTGTTTTCAGGCAATGAAAAATATCATTAGAATGCAAAGGCAAATTTTGCCAGTGTCTACAAAGTTGTAATAGCTTAGCTGGGAATCGGGCGGTCCCGAAACCAGAGGACCCCGGTTTGAGTCCAGGTGGTTACTTTTTTTCGCATCTAAAAATAATTTCCAATAAACACTATTTACCAAAAAAAACCGGTCATCTAGATAAAATTCAAATCAATAATAATCTTTTTCGATAAATCAACTTAAATATGGCTATTACTGACATTTATTGGAGAGTAGTAATACTATTTTGTTTGGCAGTTGCCAAAGCTTTACGACAAAATAGTATTATTGTAGTATATATATATATATATTATATAGTAATTACTGATAGCCCCTAGTTAGGGGCCATCAGTAATTTGTTTCTGACAAAATGTTCAAAAAAAAAACTAATTGCACTCGTAATTTTTTATTTAAATAATCAGTTTTTTTTTATTTTTATGTTGGTACGATCGAAAAATTCATATTTCATCAGTATGTAATTCGTATCTAAATATAATCTAAATGTAATCAAAGAACATGATGTACCAAAAAAATACCGACAAAAGCTCGGTCATTCAGGTACTAATTATATAAAACGGTAGCTATATAGGATTAGAGCTTCGCCTATTAATTTTGAGAAGTCCAAAAGTCAAGAATGACAAAAACAGTGTATGTAAGAAACTTGTCATTACAAGAGTTGTTATGATATGTTTCCTACATAGATACAATTTTATGAAAAAGTTATTAGATAATAGATAATAAAAAGTGCAAATTTATTAAAGTTTTCTTATTACTGCGATCATAAAAAATGCCAATTTTTGAGTTTTTTTTTTAATTTATCTTAAACACTGAAAAGACGGGGCGACACTATCAAATTACTGCCCCAGTTTGAAAACATCGTAGATCCGAGGCTGGTGGCCGGTTATATTTCTACCTACAGCTTCGTCCACTTGGACATAAAATATTACTTTTATGTTGACCAATAAGCTGTTAATCCAGATTTCAATTTTGACTATTATAGCGGTCACGATTGCGATATAGATGGAGCCGGGGCCAAATACTACAATCGACATAAAATATAATCTTCAGGAATATATAGCTTTTTCTATTAGTGAAAGAGTTTCTAAATAGCTTTTGTTAAATAGAATACGCGGGCGAAGTATGGAACAAATGAGTCTGTTTTTTTCAGACACCTTTTCGTTCGTGCGTACAACATACCACCAAAGTTTCATAGCAGACGGATAATTTAAGCATGCAATGAAGACAAACAAATTTCAACCCCCCTTTTATTGTTATACGCTATAATAATTTCAATTTTGAGAATACTATTATAATACATTTTATTTCATATACATAGGAAGAGAATACCCAATTTTTTATACTCAAAAAGTTGATTTCCTAAAATTAGTTCTTAGCCTCACTATCATCACATCAAATTTCCTGATCATTGTTTTATTATTTTGTAAGATACCTTGAGTGTAGGTTCAGTAGTCCGATGCGCACGCGCTTCGCCGTAGGGTACTTGGCAGGTACTGGTTTTCAGGTTTCCTTTTTCAGGCGGCGGCGGCAGCGGTGGCATCGACAGCGTGCGTGCAAATTGAGTTAAGTAGACTTTCTCGTAATTTAATTAGGTATTATACTAGATCGCTACATTTATTAATCAGTGGGTGAGTGGTATTTCGTTTCTAAAATATATAGACTATTTCAATAAAAAATAAAATTAGGCATTGCTAAGGTTAGGTTTTTTCTTTGTATTTTATATTTTTATATTAATGTATCAATTATAGTGTAATTGAGAATTGTTTATACAGTGAAGAATGTTACTGATTTCCCATGTAACCTAAAAACTTACATTTAGATAATTTTTATACAGTAAAAGGCCTGTTTGAAAATATTTATTAATTTTGAAATCACATAATTTTTGCTCAATATTTTAAAGCAGATATGCATGCACATTATAATTAAAATTGTGCCTAAAAGTATAAAACTTAGGCATAATTCTTTTATGCATTTCATTTTGTAAAAAAAAAATATATTGTAACTTCTACACAAATCCACTACACAAAACTGCAATTTTAAAAAATAAGCAAATTAAATCAAATTGAAAATAGTTTTATTTCATAGGCAATAGAAATACTAGAAATGCGTCGTAAACTATTGTTTTCAACATTATCATTACCACCCATTTCAAATGCTGATTGAAGAATGGGCAAGAAACTCAAGGTTTGCTCTTTTTTACTCATCAATACAAAATATTGAATAATTTATAATTTAGTACAACACTTACAAATAACATAAAGCAACCCGGTAGCCGAGTGGTTAATCTCATGGGTTTTTTTCATTACCATAGTGAGACACAATATAATAGCCCTTGCCATATAATTAAAAAAAAAGTTTAAATTCATAAACGTTTTGTTAAAAAAAAAAGTTAGGGACCCTATTATAAAAGCGCACACATTGCCCCTTAAATGCTTGAGTGCTAAACTGTCTGTTTTAGCACTCATTTAATGCGGCCGCTTTTGAACGCGGGACTGTGCATCTTATCTTTTTTATAGATCAATGAATGGAAATAACCACTTGAGTATAAAATACTCAGTTATAGAATGTGTATTTTTGTTTTTACTATGAAGACCTTAGTGTTGCCTAGTATTAATGTCCATAAATTGTCTACCCAAATTAAAGATGAAGTTAAAATAGAACAGAAAACTTACATATATTACTTATTTTAACTGGCTTGCTTTTTTTGTTTGTATTTAAATAGATGAAACAAATCAAATAAAAAAAAAATCCTAAAATATTTTACATTCATTCTATGAATTGGAATAATTTTATTAATGTTGATACATTATTGGAGTGACAGACACTATTTGAAAGCTGTAATCAAACAATTTCAATTCAATGGATGGTTCCAAGTGGGGTTTAATTTTTTTTAATACAGCTTATATCTGGCAATTAGCCGTATCTTCAATTGTGTTTAGTATTTTAGCAAATACTCAGAAGACAAGATTCTCAAGTCAGTGTCTCAGATTCAGTTGCCATATTAGCCATTGTTTCAGCCTAGTGATGCCATTATTAGTATTAACCAGGTCCCTGGTGAGTTGGCTTGTGTGATTTTGAAGTCTCTCTTTGTATTTTGCAGAATTCTTATTTACCTCTTCTTTGATGGTTAACATGCTTAAATATTCATGCATTTCCACATTTCTTATAAACCATGGTGCATTTTCTTTTTATTTAAAAAGTAATTATGTATTTAATGACTAAAATTATACTTTTGTAATGTTTAGTATTAAACTTTTAGGACAGTTAGACAGAAAACAATACAAAAGTGTCAAAAGCCCATTTATAGAAAATGAAATTATCAATTCGCAAAACAATGTATTTATTTCACAAACAGATTAATTACTATGTACAAACGGAATAACACAGCCTGACATCACTAAATTTTTATATGACTTCATCATTCACAGAGTCATTCGAACTATGCAGGTTCTTCTTCATGTGAAATATTAATGGGACTGCTATATATATATGCCAGCTTATTCTTCTATTGCTACTTGAATTAATTCATAATCATTTTGAGGTAGGTGGATTTGTGTGTATGCGTATGCCATGCATTTCTGCAATTTCCTCTTTAAGGGTATCTGTAACTAGTCGATTTTGTTTTACCCTTGACAATCCAACAAATTCTTTGGCCTCTATGTTAATCTAAAAAAAAAAACCATACATATTATCTTAAAAACTTATTGTTATGTACTCTAGGTAAATTTTGTTGCATTTTTTGAGTAAATAATATTTATGTGGGATATCGTAGAATGCTTCTACAACTAATTTATGATAAAATAATGTCAGAACAGTATCAAAATACCCATTTTTAGTAGAATACCTGATAATAATTTCAAAAAAAATGGTGAAAAGGAACTTATTACTGTTCCATAACTAAAGAGGTACCTTTATAGGCTCACTTTGTTGTCCGTCTGTCATTGTCTGTCAATACTCTTTTCTAAAGAACATATGGAGGGATCAAGTTGAAATTAATAGCAAATATTTTTATATCTATGATCCTTTGGAGTTGTAATAAAATCAAGCTTTTAAAACAAAGTAATAAATAACTTTGACTGTTGTTGCTGCATACTTTGTAATTCGCAAATAAATCAAACCTTGGGGTATTTCCCATTAACCTAGAATCATGAAATTTGGTAAGAATCACTGTCTTTCAAACTCTTTTCTTTATTTGTGTTGTAAATAAAAGAAAGAATTTGAAAATTAGTCACAAAGAAATAATAAAAAATGGATGGATGATTCCAACTGACACAAGCAACTACAAACACTTCATAATTCATTTTTAGTTATATTTATTTAAAAATTTCTTTACATTTAGTAAAAGACTCATCAGAGTTAGAGAGTAGAACTCTAAACATCTCCACTGGAGCCCCAGATTGATCAACACAAGAGGAAGGCAACTCTTTGAAGTAATGGAAGACATGAAATTAGAATGTCTGTCTGATATAATCCATTTACTGGCCTACCGATAAAGACAAAATCCCTGATTTGCTAATTTTTTTTTATTAAAAAATATAAACAGTAATTACCTAAAGATAAAATCATGCATCGACTACACTTTCTGTAGTGTGGTTTACCATACTCTAGTCATCCCAAATATCAACTCAAGTAGAACCACCTCCAAAAATGTTTTTAAAACCATAAACTGGGAAATGTATAGAAAGGTAATAACAACAGACACAAACCTAAACATAAAGTTGCCACACAAGAAGAGTTAGTTAGGTGGAAAAATTTAATATGTCCATAGACAATGCTCTTAATATTGCTACCACCAAAGTAAAATGTAAAGGGAAGCTCTCGAAACATAACACTTATCCAAAAAATATAAAGGAGAAAATACCAAAGTGGCAATAATTTTGAAACATTTAGCAAGCGTGAGAACTTTCTACATCGGAAAGTTACTAAAAATTTAAAGCGCATTAAAACTTATGTACTGCATATCAATAACAATAAAGAAGGATGGGCTAAATTGAACTTTAAGAAGGTGACAATTTTTGCAGAACATCTCAGTATTGTTTTACATCCACTCCTAAGAGGTGCAATGAACATAGTAAAGAAACCATAGAGTACTAAGTAAAACAAATAAAATGTATTTTCAAAAATATATCATTAAATATAAAATTTACAGTAAGGGAAAGCCCGCGGCTATGATATCATAGATGATATACTTCTGAAAAAACTCTCGCAAAAACACTAATGAAATTCATATATTCAACACCTGCTTAAACTGGAACATTCTCCTAGTCAATACAAAATCGCATAGGCTGTAATGATAGCAAAACCCAGTAAACCCACACAAGATATGATCAGTTATTGGCCTATCAGCTTGCTACCAGTTGTGGGAAAATTTTCGAGTGGATACTCCTCAACTGAATGAAAAGAACATCTTGGCATAGTATTACATAATCTCCAATTTGGGTTCCATGAAAGGTATGAAACTATCAAACAAGTTCACTGTGTAGTTGACACCATCAGCCAGGCATTCAAAAGAGCGTGATGGTCTTATATTTCAATTTAAAAAGATGTTCTCACAGTTTTCTTAACATACTTAAATTGTATTTGGAAGAAGCTATCAGGTGAAATACAACAAGAAGTATTCTCACCTTTATGAAACCAAATTAGGTGTCCCACAATGCAGCATAGTGTGTTGAAAATTTGCCTTAACAAAATAGAAATGTTGATGAAAACATGGAAAATAAAAGCAAACGAAAGGAAATCTGCTCATTTACTCTAAATAGAGAAACTTGCACCCCCATTAAGTTGAACAACAAAATTATACTTCAAGAAAATAATGTAAAGTACTTGGGAATGCATTTAGACAGAGGATTGACATGGCGAAAGCACATCTAGACTAAATGGAAGCAACTGAATAAAAAACTCTGTAACCTCAGCTGGTTAATTAGACGCCACTCAAAATTAAATGACAACAGTAAAATATTGCTTTACAAAACCATACTTATACCATTTAGACCTACAGCATACAGCTGTGGGGAACCGTCAGCAATGGTAACTTCGATATATTAGAAAAATTCCAGAGCAAAGTACTAAGAACAATGATTGGCATCATCCAGTGTATTAGCAATAAATACATGACCTTGACCTCGGCATAAAAATTGTTCACAAAGAAATATTCCAAAACAGCCTAAAGTAGCAGGAGAAGCTAACAACCCATGCGAATGAACTGGCCCATATGAGTGAAAAGGGTGGATTACAACATACCATGCTAAAGAGACATGACATCCCTAATCTCACCAGAAGATTCCCACAATGAGAGAAAGACCTCCTCCTCAAACAGTTCCTCAAACAGAATGCCATGGAGCAAAATCACAAAAAAAAAGTTATAGCTGTTTCTATTAGTAATATCCAATTTTGGCTCAAACATTGTGCCAAAAAATGTATTCAGTTTTGGCTCAAAAGTTGCATTAAAAATCACATACAGTGCAATATTGTTATAAGAACATCTAAAAAGGTATTTTCTAAACCTGAATACATTTGCTGAAAGGTTACTTAAGCACTGGGAAAATAGAAAAAGGCATATTTTTAAATGCTAATTCAGTGTATCATAATCCTGGTATAAATTTATGATTAAAATAATAAGAAATAAACTTCTATAGTTAGGTTCAACAACTTGCTATTGTTATTAAATTAGATAACAGTATATGGTCCACAAAAATGATTTACTAAGTATTAACAAACATATCAAGAATTACACAAGGCTCTTGCATCAATGGGAAAAGTAACAATATGGGGTGTCTATGACATAATAATGCAAATTGATATAAGATGTATCAGAAAACAGCATTTTATATATTGCGGGTGTCTCATAAGTCGATTTTCATAAATGAAATTCATAATCATCTATTTATACATATCAGAACTTATTACGGCAAGACTCTTGTTCTACAAAAAATACAAGTGATTTACTTTATTTACTTTCTTTCAATGATAATTTCTGTGGTAATTGACAGGGCGAGATATTTTGATGATCAAATAAATGGAATGTGACAAATATGAAATTTATTTATAATTAAGTCATTATTGGAAACAAAAGTTTAAAGCAACTGTGGCGACGAGGAAAATATGTGCGATTGAAGGAGAAAATACAGTCAATGAGCATATAATATATAGTGCAGTGTTCATATAATCATTTTAATAGTAGAGATTTGACACTGGCACATCATTCACGTTCTGGTTGCTCACCTGTATGGAATATTGAGGTTACAAAGGAAAGAGTAAAAAAGAAACCTAGTACCATCACTCGCCGATCATTGGACTCTCTTAGATCTTCTAAAGATACCATACATCACCAGTTTAAATGATTGGGTAACAGCTAATGTGAACATTTTGTTACAGAAATATCTCGAATTAGTAAATCAAAAATGGATGGTTTTACAACATGACAATGCTAGACTACATACTGCAGAAATTATGCAGGATAAGATCAAAGAGCTTGGTCATATTGAACTCATACCGCATTTGGTATTTCGTTTGGACCTTGCACTGTCGGACTATTTATTCAGGTCCATGATGAAAGAACATGATCTAAAGAAGATATTAAAAATACAGTACGAGAATTCTTTCCATCTGCACGTAAGGAATGGTTTAGCGAGGTCTAAGAGAGCTTGCTGAATGTTGGGTTTAGACCATAATATGTGATGAACTATTCTTTGAATATTATGGTTTTGTACATTTATTTAATAACCAAAGTGAACATTCAAAACCAACTTAATTTGTAAGACATCTTAATACATATATTAACTTCAATGAAAATTATATGTACAGGTTATTGAAACATGTGTGCAAACGTTGGTATAAGGGCTTTTACTTTCATTCATAAAGCACCATTAAATAATTTACATGCAGTGGTGGATTATTACAGATGGAGTATAATGTTGAGTCAAATCATCAATACATCTTATTTTATGTTGAAAAATTTTAAATAGCATTTGAAATTTGAACCTCTAAAGAATAGCCTTATTGCATTGTTGCTCATGCTTACCTTACATACATTAAATAAAAATAATCAGGATTACACTAATCAGTAAAAATAAGTATTAAATTGTAATTAGCTTAATAATAAAAAAAAATATTATAATGCATGCAGTGATTGTTTCAAAAGAAATAAGCTTAGATCATTTGACATTGACAAGTCATTATATAGTTGTTATATAAATCAGGTATACTTAATGATCTAGATTTCTGACCGAAACTATATGTTTATGAATTATTTTATTTGTATTGTCAAAAATTAAGCAGATAATTTAGAATGTTTCTACCTCATACATTGCACCACATCCTCCAGATATGTCCTCAACACTAATGAACGTTATGCCTGGCAGGGCTCGACGTAAAGCGTTTGTCAGCTTTTCTTCCTTGGTTACACAATTCTGTTGGAATTTGGTTTCATTACTGCAATCACTTGTCGCGGCGAAACTGGCACGTTGCCACTATAAAAAGACAATTAAATTTAATAACAATTATAACGTCACAATTACATACTTTTTAATATTACTTTTATTTACCAAGCTCTTTCTGATTGGAAAAAAGCTCTTCATAAATTTTCGAAGCATTATCAAGCAATGCACAGCGAGTGTGCTGTTCAAGAAAATCGTTTAGGTTATTCGCAAGAAGTTATAATTTATTTCATTAAATAAATTATGTGCCAATAAAATACATAATTTGATGCGTATACTTAAACAATAACAACATAAAACCTTAGCATTAATTAGCGTATTTTTTACAGATTAAATGGTAAACAAACTCGAACAATTAAGCTGATTGACGTTTGTGCAATTATTGAGTATGATTGATGATTAAATTATAATCCATTGAAGCATTTGAATAGTGCAGTATGTTGACTATTGATGATTGTCTATTAATTTTTATTTTTATTGGGATTTTAAAGTATATCATAATACTTCGTAACCAGAAGTATAGTATAGGTTTTAGCATTTCTCAACAATCCATAGCGGTTATAATAAAATTTGTCATGTTACTTTAACTACATGCCCAAAGTTTATAAGTGGGTCGAAGTTCCACCTCTTTCAAGGCCCATCTAAACTCAAAGACAAAAAGAAAATAGAAAGAACGCGCACTACCTTGCGACAACTGACATCCCCCTAAAATAAGTTAACTCAACTTCATTTCATTATATAGCTTACCTACTAACTCGTAAATCTACACACCGCCTTATCTATTATCATGTAGATATGAAGTGTCAACTGTTAGAACAGGGGGCACGAGAACAATGAATTTCTAGCTACTCGACTATGAGTGAAGTTTTATATTTTTCGTTTTTTTTTTTTTGGAAATTTTAGACTTAGGTACTAGTTGCGAAGATAAAGGGGATGGCTGATTTTTGTATATTTCGTATAATTTTGTATATTTTTGTATATGTATTTGAAAATTGTGAAAATAAATATATTTGTATTTCTTATAACTAACTTTAACAAATCTAATGTTTTATAAATCCAATAACGCATTTTTAATCAAAGTGTTTCTTAATTTTGTAATTGGTTGCTCTAAAGTAATTAGGTAAGCCTCAAAATTAGAATTCGTTTATTTACGTTGTATATGTTTGTGATTGGATTGGCGATGCAAAGATTATGCGCACGCCTCTAGTGGCGACATTTAGAAGCTATCTAAGAACGACACTTTGTTTGTTTATTTGTTGAGGTTATGTTTAGATTATTCAGATGGATCACGATTATATACGGAAACCTTTTGCTAATAAAAGCAGAAATACGAAATATTGTTGCGTTCCTCAATGTAGTACTTATGGAGATACGGGGATAAGTTTTCATTTATTCCCAAAAGACAAAATTATGAAGAAAAAATGGAAGATTGCTTTAAGAATAGGCAAGCCAATTTCACCATCAATGAGAGTTTGTTCTCATCATTTTCAAGCTTCAAACTTTTTTCCAAACAGTAAGTATAATTATGTTTTAATTATTTTATTGTACATAAATTATATGTATATGTATTTCATAAGTTATTCATTTAGTTTACGCTAAGGCCAGTTTCTCGTCAGATAAACGAGATTATGTTTATTGTTCCAGATTCTAAAAGGCAGAAGTTGTTTCCTTATGTCGTACCGTCTCAGAATATTCCTAAAAGAAGCTCCAATAAAAAAGTACCATTAGCCCAAAAAATAAAATCAATTGCTCGAGAAAATAGGGCTGATATTAGACACAGGAAAATAGTGGAATCAAATAAAGAGCTTGGACTTGCTATTGAGAATGAAGAAACTAAATTTGAGGATGGATTTGAGGACAATAATATAACTGATAATAACAGTCATCATGTCATGACTTCATCAACACAAGTCAATTTAGTGGATTAGAGAAATTATCGTCCCCGAGAAGATTGGAGTATAGCTGATATTCTTTGTGACAAAGAACCTTTGGAAAAGTGCACTCAAATAAATTTTCTTCCTATGTGGGAAGACGATAGATCAGCTTTAAAGCAATTATCCCTCTCAGATTTACTCAGTAGTGATATGTATTTATTTACTTTTACGGGTATTCATTCAATAGAACTTTTAGAAACATTGGTGACTTGTGTTAGTGAATTGGCTTTAGATGCTCCAACAAATAAGAAAATGTTATCTGTAAGAGACAGAGTTATTTTGACAATGGTAAAAATTAAACAAAATATGTCATTTAGAGCCATTGGTGTTTTGTTTGGTATAAACAGGCAGACATGTTCTAATTATTTTAATAATATGTGCCCCATGCTGAGTAGAGTACTCAAAGTTGTTATTCCTTGGCCTGATATTGAAATGATACGTAGCAACCTACCTAAATCATTCCAAAATATAAAAATACAAGAATAATATTAGACTGTGCTGAAACTGTGATTGAAAAATGTAAATGTTTAAAATGTAGAATATTGACATACTCTCAATATAAAAACAATACAGCGAAGTTTAATATTGGAATAACTCCTTCTGGCCTTATAACTGAAATAAGTGCATCTTATGGTGGTAGAGCATCAGATAAACATATTGTAAATGAATCAGGAATCTTAAATAAATGCGAGTTTAATGATGGAGTGATGGTGGATAAAGGATACAGGATTGAATCCGAGTGTAATGAAGTTAGTTAAGGATATTAATTGAATAGTTAGTACAAATAACATTTGAATAATTATGCAATGTATTTACATATTAATGTTCTTGTTACAGCGTCTGCTTCAGCTTGTTAGGTCTCCTTCCTTGAGTCAGAAAAAGCAGATGACCAAAGAAGATGCAATCCGCACTGCAGAGATTGCACGGGCAAGAGTGCATGTTGAGAGAGTGATACAGAGATTAAGACAATATAAACTTCTATGTGGACCATTACCATGGTCACTGGCGCCTTATTTTGATGATATATTAATTATTGTTGGTGGTCTTACAAATTTGTCCACCAATTATTCACATTGATAAATTTATGTAGTTATTGAAAATTATACCTAAAAGCGAAACAAGGGAAGCTTATGAATCGGAAGGGTATTGTAAGAGTGGCAATAAATTTTTACAGTGAATAAATAATTTAGTACACAGAGTTGTATTTATTTTTATTCAAATTCAGTCATAATTTGATCCATACTCGTTAACTATTCTAGGAAGAAATTTCTCAAAATAAACATTAACAAGACATACACAAATTTCCAAAATATGATTTTCATCAAATGAAACTCTTCTTACAGCTAAATCCTTTCCTATTTCAGAGTAAACTAAATAATCGCATTCTGTAATACCTGACAATAACATACCTACTTGCATTTGTATAATGCTGAGTATTTTTTCAAATTTTGATTTTTATCTAATATAGGAATTGCATTCATTTCTATAAGTTCATCTGCAGTTAAACGAGTTCCTTCCTTTAATGTCTTAATCTCAATATTTCTGAGAAAATTTCCATCTTTATCCATGGCAGTACCGTCTAGACTTGCAGAAAGCCATGGTAATTCTGGTCGAACCAGCAATCCAGACTCTAAAATCATGCAGCTATAATGCTCTGCATATAAATCTCGCGAATGCTTCACAATGAAGGCCTCTGATAGTATCTTCATTCCCAAGGAAATTACTGTGAAAAACCTCTTGATATCTTTTATCCCAATCAGCATTTTTATTAGAATAATAAGTAAACTGGGCTCTCGCTTTGGAGGCTGTTAGTCTTACTTTTCTAGCTTTATGCCAAGAAGGAGTACCCTGCTCAGCATTGATTATTTCTGTACTTTGGTCTAACGATACAGCTACATATCTGTTGTAAAATTCAAATTCATTTACTTCACATGTCTTCAACTTTTCTTCAGTCAGTTTTCTTAATACATTCATTATCCGCCCACGAATTAAAAGTCAATAGTTTTTCAGGAAATTTTGTCTTGTCTACACTTTTACTAACTACCCTTTCACCATAATCAACATCTCCATCACCTCTTCGCATTAGACTTGTAAATAAAGAATATTCACTGTTTGGTGTGCCTAAAATAAACAATATAATTATGTAACTGTACATTCAATCTGCAAATATAATATTTTTTATCAAATTGATGTTTTCCAGGTAGGTGCCATATACTCTTATGCTTTACAAGTACTTTGCATTAACTTCATTCTCCAACGACTTTCCATCTCTTCAGTAACTTCTGGCATTGTTTTCACATAGATGTCCCTCTGTCCTTTCACATGACACATTTCAGACAATGATTTTGCTTCATATTTCTTCAATGCTGTAGTTTTAAGTGTACCCCATTGTTTCTCAATGTCCGTACAACTCAGGTCCTCCAAATCTGCCTCCTCTGTTCTTGAGAGATAAAGCATAACAGCTAATATGTGTTTACATTTCTCTGAAGCTCCAGCAGGGCAATCGCAGACCTTTGTTACTTCTTCTTCATTATCACCAACTAATCTATTTCCATATTCCTGAGATACATCTATCCACAGTTTTATAATGGCTGGATGTTTGGAATTTAATCCCGACGTGTGTAGTACCAGTGCTTGTACGTGAATTATGTTATTATTTTTCTCTTTTTTTCCAACCGAAATCACCATTCCACTGCGTAATAATTCTTCACCAGAACGCATTGGTTTTGTGTATCCTGCAGACGCATTTATTACATCGACTATTGACAACATAATTATTGTCTTAAACAGCAAAATGCCACATAGATCTGATTTGTATTTAATCTATTTATGTTTTTCCTTGACGTTAACTGTATCGAAAACTGTCAAAGTGTCGTTCACAAACTATACTATATATTTAGTGTCGTTCTTAGACAGCTTCACAATTTTGACACTAGAGGCGCTAGTTAGAATCTTTGCGTCGCCAATGGCTTAACTGTATATTTATCTACCAAGTCGTAACTTTTTTCATCTAGATTTGGAGAAAATAGGCTGTGATAAACGGACAGACAGACAGACATACATACACAAGAATAATTTTATAAGGATTTTGTTTTTTATCTGGCGTAATGAACCCTAAAAATTATCTCGATGAATCTTCTTATGTCAAAATTAAAACTGACGCTTTTAACCATGATATCAAGAAAATATTTTCTGTCTTAGCGTACGCATTTGCTATCTTATGAACCGATACAAATAAAAGTTTTAGATCTTCAGCAGGTCTAGACAACCGGCTTTTTATTGTCTTAAACGCTCGAAGAATAGATTGATAAATGCATGATACTGACGTTAGCTATTGAAACGTCACGTGGACTGGAGATTCGAAATTTGAATTTTGTAGACGAATATTTTTAACATCAAAACGGTAGTGTTCGCAGAAATAGAAATGAATTCCACATATTTCGGGCCGCAGGACCAGCCAAATAAAATATATTCTAAATTATTAAATCGTTTTCAACTAAGTGTATATTTCTTTTTCCGAGAGATAAAAAAATAGCTCAGCTGCAACTGGGTCAGGGTGCGTTATCAGACGGTTTGTATATCTATCTCTGTGCCTCTGAATCTCCTAATAGACCATGGGAATGTTTAGGTACTCCTATATCTTATTGTTTTTGTGAACCATGGTGCATCAACAATTGGATGCAGGACTTCGTTCTGGGATCTTTGGAGACTCAATATGTAACTTTTATTGGTCACTCCCCATAGTTCTATGCTATAGGTTCAGACTGACTTGAGAAAAGATAAAACTAAAATTTTTAAGACTTATAAATTAGCAGTTTGTTGTCTACAGACAGGAAAAAGTTTCGACCCATGAGCCAGTACTACAACTTTTTGAACCTACCATTCATCTCATCTCTCTTATTTTTGATGTGAGCTTTTCATGTGAAGCGTCTATTCAAGCGGAATCCAAGATATTTGACCCAGGCAGATTTTGGCAGTGGGCTATTGTCCAATTTCACTGAGGGACAGTATCCTTTTCTTAGAATAAAAGTTATGTGATGTGATTTCTGGACACTGGTACGTATTCGTACTGGTACTGTCCAATAAACTGATAGTAGAATCCGATAAACTGACCTGGTAAATCCATAATGGAAGACTGTGACCTTGTACTTTCGCACCATTTTGGATTCAGAAAGTCCTACTTAACAATCGGACAAGTTCACCTGCTAAACCATGAAATACACCAAAGTTTGGGTATAGTGAGTACTGTTCGGCTGTATTCCTCAACGTCCATCAAGCTTTTGACTGGATGTGGCATAAGAGCTTACTCTATAAAGTCAAAGAGAGACTCCCACATTCTTTATACTTCATCATAGACTCTTGTCATTCTGACAGTCTTTCAAATAAGACAGGAGGATCCGGATCAGTTCAGCAAAAAAATTAATGCTGATGCACCTCAGGGGTCTGTGTTCGGGCCGGTCATTTACAATATCTTTAAATCAGATTTGCCCATATTTAACAACGTTACTGTAGCAAGATATGCAGACAACATACTATACCTGGCCCATAGCCAAGACCCTTTGATGGCGAGCCGTGAGCTTCATATCCTCATGGATAGTTCAGATAATTGGTTAAACAAATGGAGAATTTAAATATATAACATAATTTTAATTGTCTTGTTCTATTGTACACTTATATAAATAAAATCTATTATTTATTGCTTTAATAGGGCAGATGTTCGTTTTGGAATAAAAATTAAAACGATCACATTAGTATAAAACTATAAATACTAAGGTATATCCAAATCTTGAGAGTGTATCGACAATGACGTATGTTTTCAAGATGATTTTAAAATCAGCACTCGCCAGTCTTTGTATTATCAAGATTGAGAGTTCGAAATCGAAAGTTTTAAGAAAAAAATAAGCTTTTAGGTGTCTGTAATATCAATTCAATATCAGTCGATCCATGATTCATTCTTGTAGTTAACATGTTGTAGTTTCATGTATTTGTATACTAAGTGAAGCCTACGATATTTTTAATAGTATTGTAACATGTCAATACATCCTATTCGAGAAGCTTAAGAACTAGAAGAAAAAAATTGTAATATTTTCACAAAATACAGCTCTATCACTTCTATCACAAAGTAAGTATATCTAATTATGAAATGAGGCCAAATAAAACCATTTTAGAACTTTTGGATCACTTAGTCAAATTTCAGTCGGGACAGGTTCTAATTCCAATACAAAGACCCAGAAGAGTCACTACCCCCATGACCTCTCTAAATCAGCTGTTGTATTTGAAAATATTGTTTAAAGATTTGCATACGATATATAAACTAATCAATTGTAAAATACTAGTTTAATTAATAATATTTGTTTTATCCGTAGGAACTTGCGGACGAAATTAAAGATGAAAAAGATGAAATATTTGGAAAGACAAAATCTAAACGTTTGCGTGAAAGTAAATTGATTGTGAAGCAAACGAGAGCAATGGTAGATACCACGGCTATGCTTAAAGGAATTTGCATACTATGGTAAAAATAAATATTTTTGGGTAATTTTGGTATGTAGTACACAAGGACAAAAGCCTCTGGCCATCTCTCCCGACTCCTTTGATTTAACTTTGTCGAAACTGTTCTTCACTATAAACTATAAATTTAATTATTTTTATATGGTTACTTTAGTTTCAATAATATCCGTATTACTTCTAACAACTGTCAAACCATAGATGAATATGAATATATTGTCAAACTGTCGCTTTAGTTTTAGTATTAATCTCATGGCAGAATTAGCTTGGCAGTTGGATAAATAGAAGGCAGATAAAACAACGGGTGGGTTTCTGTTTAAGTTTGTTAAATTTCGATACATTTCCACATATTTATCGTTCTGTTTTACTTACGCTCATTCGATTAAAAGCCTCAAATTTGCCTGCATTACCAGATTTCTCGCTACAATCTATCACCATCTATCCACACATCCCTATCAAAACTTCTCTACAAATTCTCACAGAACGTAAATTTATATAAAAGGGACAGCCAATTATTGTGAGTTGCTCGTTTATTGAAATGTTCAGTTTCGTTACAAAATTATGTGAAAATCGATTAAAAAAAAGGTGAAATTGCATTTTACATATATTTAACATTTCGGACCGTAATTTTATATTAAGCAATAACCGTAATTTGGCTATACACAAGCCGACGTGATGCTAGTACACAATAATTTTATTAACTTTTGCAATGATTCATCTTGTCAAACCCAATCTCAATTTCATTCTAAATTCCAATGCCGCTGATAGTTCTCATTATAACCGACTCTGATCATGCTCTTAATTCCAACCCCACTTCTATACTCAATTTTGACTCTCTAATGAAAACGGGATTTCAATTTCGATCTCATTCTCACTTTCGACAATGATCCTGGATGTAAATACAGATGCATAAATGGGTACATAAATAAATAATGATAGATATATAGACAGGATATCGAGGGAATACATTTCCGAGATAAAGCATATCTCATGTTTTAATCCGATATATCAAAATAAGCACCAGTGATACGACAGGTAACTCCAAGATCAGACGTGCTGGTTTGAAATAGTGAAGATAAAATGAAGTTCGGTGGACAAAATGTTATTCGGCAGCGCCATCTATTAATAAGTCCAGAATTAAAATATTACTGTAATAACATCGAATAACATTTTAGTTGAACTATTATCCCACAGGGATGTACTGACAGGATAAAATTAGAGTAATTTCGAGAATATATGGATTCATTATCATAGATAAAAAGCTATATAGAATAGACATAGATACAGTGATGCCAATTTAGCGACTTTGTCGCTAGATCTAGCGACATTTCACTTTCTACAGCGGCTTAAGCTAAGTGTCTAGCGACAAAAAAAATCTAGCGACTATTCTAACGACTTCTAGAATTTAAATAAAAAAATAAATAAGTATTTTAACTATCTTCATAAAATATAGCAAGACCTCAGCCCAGAAATCTATTTTATCTCCTCTCTCTCCTCTAGAGGCCAAAACATTTTGTCGGACGTTTTCTGTTAGCCGCGACTTGCCTGTCTTTCTAACTCGCATGAATTCAATGTCTATCGCAGTCCCGCGCTTAAGGATGACCACCGGGACAGAGATAGACATAGAATGCGTGCGGTGCAAGTTAAAAAGAGAGGCAAGTCGCGGGATTCCCCTAATGCTGTACTTGTGTACAGAGGAATCCCAGCATGACTTTTTAAGGTATTGTTTTTTAAATGCATGTTCATTCGTTGATGGAGTGTATTGTGCTCTCTAATTGTACAAGATTAGATAAGCAAATTTAATAAGCGGTTGCTTATTAAATTTGCTGTAAGTTTCGTAAACCCAAAGTTACGTAGAATAGATAGCCAGTGATAAACAATGGAAATACCTATAAAGAAAAAAAGTTACTCACAGAAGTATAGAAAAGAATGGGAAGACAATTCAGACTTCAAAGGATGGTTGGCACCGGTTCAAGGGAATGATTTAAAAGGTATGTGTCGCTGGTGTCAAGCTGAATTTTTTGCCAAAATCAGTGATATAAAAAAACACTCGGAGTCTAAAAAACACAAATCAAAGGCGGAATTAATAACAAAACAAAAGCCCTTGCCACCATTCCTGCCAGTTGATAAAATAAAGCCCTCAAGTAGAACAGAAGCAGCCCTGGCTCTATTTATTGCCGAACACTGTTCTGTGGTGACAGTAGAGCATTTGGGACAGATGTGTAAAAGACTCTTTCCCGATTCCAAATGTGGTCACGATATACATATGCATAGAACTAAATGTTCTGAAATAATTAATGAAGTGTTGGGACCACACTTTGAAGAATCGCTAAGGTTGGATATCGGCGACCAAAAATATAGCCTCATTCTAGATGAGTCAACTGACATCAGTGTCCTGAAATACTTAGGAATAGCAATAAGATATTTCAGTAACTCACAAAATAAAGTTTTGTCAACATTTCTGGCATTAACACTTATTACAAAAGTTGATGCAAAAGGACTTGCTGAAGCAATCATAAACACATTGAACGATAATAATTTAAAATTAAAAAAATTTGTCGGTATAGGTACTGACAATGCATCAGTAATGACTGGTGTGAATAATGGCTTGCATCAAATTTTGAAAACAGAGCACGGATTGCCTAATCTAGAACTTGTACGATGTGTATGCCATTCGTTGCAACTAGCGGTAAGTCATGCTTCTGAAAAAACCTTGCCACGTAATATTGAGTACATAATTAGAGAGACTTATAACTGGTTTTCTCTATCTCCCAAACGACAGGATGAATACCGACAAATATATGAGACCATCAATTGTGGATCGCAGCCTTTGAAAATTCTTAAAATGTGTTCTACACGATGGCTATCAATATTTCCTGCAGTTAGTCGCATTTTACAACAATGGGATGAATTGAAGTTACATTTTTCGTTATGCAAAGTCAAAGAAAATTGTTACACAGCAGAACTTTTGCATGCTATGTTTGGAGATGGTAGTAATTTGCTGTATATGACATATATTCGAAGCATATTAGGAGAAGTTCAAACAGCATTGAAAGTATTTGAAAGTGAAAATGCTGATCCCACAAAATTGCTCGAGACCCTGACATTTTTATTGAGATCAATTTGTAACAGAGTCATTTATTCTCATTCAAATATAAATGTACTAACTACGACAGTTCAAGAAAATCATCTAAACCCTCACGTTACGCTTGGATACGCTTTTGAAACTAGTGCTCGAAAACTTAATTTGAATGAAGATGTCACAAATATAGTCAAACAAAGGTGCGTTGACTTTACAGTCAAGTTGATAAGGGAAGTGCAAAGTAGGCTTCCTCCAAATATTGAAATATTGATCAAAATGAATAAATTATCCGTTAGCGAAGTTTTGCGAACGAAGAATCAAAACGATAACATTATAGATTTGGCAAAAGAGTTAGGAGTTGACAACGTACAAAAATTGGAAAAAATTTATTTACAGTGGAACAATATAAATTTTGTTAAATGGCAAAACATTAATAGCACGCTAGAGTTTTGGGCTGAAGTCAATCAATATAAAGATGCTGCCGACAAAAAACCATTCCAAGAATTGTGTGATCTGGCATTAACTGTAATATCGTTACCTCATTCGAATGCTGAAATTGAAAGGATATTTAGTGCCATGAACATTACAAAATCGAAGCATAGAAATCGAATGAGTCTGAAGTCGTTAAACTCTATTTTAATGATTAAATACTCTTTAAGAAGAATAAATAAAAGCTGCTATGATTACGAAATACCAATTGATGTGCTAAAGAATATTGGGACCAATAAATCATATTCACTTGCCAAACTTACATTGCAGCCTCAGCCATCAACTTCAGGTATTAATTCCAGTTCCAGAACGGATACATTAACCATTTCAGACTTTCAGATGATTAGCGATAGTTCTGATGATGAATGAAGATTTCATCATTTTTAGTATTCAGTTTTTGATTTTTTATTTATGAAATAATTATTTTTTCATTTGGTGGCAATAAATAATATTTTATGTTCTATTTTGATGTGATTTTGATGCTTTTTACTGATATCGCCCATTCCTAACTGGCATTATTTAGCGACTTCTAGCGACTTTTGATCTTTGTCCCTAGCTAGCGACATCTAGCGACTTTTCAAGCGTACGTTAGCAACTTTTTGCTATGTAAAATTGGCATCACTGCATAGATATTTAACTTTTTTTTGTTTCTGATTTTAGTTTTCCCTTTCATTGTACCTCATCATATCTAAGTTGTGTGTCATCGAAAAACAAGAGAACTGTTTTAATCTTTTTTTTTGTAACGAACGAAGCGTCTATCCACATCGATGGTGCATGAGTGAAGAATAAAGTTGGAACTTAATTTTAACTTGTAATAACGCTATTTTTTATGTTGTAATAATAGTATTTTTTTACCTCTGCCTCAGTACTGAGTGATGAAGGAACCGAAATTGTTAAGCTGTGTAAATTCAATAGTATACGTATTTAACGGTATAACAGTCAACGAACAAACTTTGACCTAGAAAATAATTTAACCATTTTTAATATGAGAGAAAGTTTTTATCTCGATGTTTGTATCGACTAAGCTTGTTATTTGCTATTACTTTATAATAAATTAGTTTACATGAAGAATGATAACTAGGAAATCGAATTCGGCTAGATTTTTCTAGAATGTTTACGAAATCGCGGTAAATCCTAGTAAAGAGTCAGTCAAATAGGATCAAATGTTTCTATTTTTTTATTAATTTTTTTATCCCAATCGAATTTGCTCAGCTTCATTAGGACTATCTCAATAAATGCACTCCTTTAGGATACCTAGCTAGGTATCCTTAATGCTTTATTAAATGTAATACTTACTTAAAATACAATGATGTATCCTTCTTACTAATTGCTATATAGTCGTGTTCATTTTAAGAATAAAGTAAAAATACGATATTTTCAATCTAGGGTTACAAGGAAATTTGATTTAAGTGAGATTTATTGTGGTCGGCAATGTTGTTCGTATTTATCTTTTTATATTAATACATTGACTATTTTATTATCGTTTTCTCATAATTTAAATTATATTTGAACATGTATTGATAAGAATCAATCACATACCTATAAATAGGTGCATTTAATTATTCTTTTTTAATAAATAATTTTCCAGACTCATTAAAATAACACATCAAATAGTGACTTTATTAATTAAAAACAAATGAAGACGACATAGATTTCAGTAGCGTAGACAGTGGTCGTGGTGGAGCGTATGGTGCTGCGGGTGGTGGTGGTGCGGGTGGTGGGGCGGCGCCGCGTTCTCCTTGTCACGGGCGGCGAACGCCACCTCCGCGCCCGCGCCCGCCGCCGCCCCCGGCCCCGCACCCGCGAATTGGGGGCCCGCCCCGGCTCCTTGGCCCGCCACGGTGCCGGTGATGGGCTGCGGCGGCGCGCCCGGCGTCAGCTCCGGTGGCGCGCCCATCTCCTCCGGCTCGTACTCGTCAGCGGAGCCGTCCGACGCTTCTAGGTAGCCGAAGAGACGCGCCGCGCCATGAGCGCGCACCTCGCGACGCCGCGCTGCACCGCCTCCGGCCGCGCCGCCTCCGGCGCTCGCACGCTCTCTGAAGTGAACGGCCAACTTATGCTAGTTTATTAGTAACAAGACTAACGAAGATTAGCCGTCATCGATTGTAAACGATGCAAAGACATGATATATAAATAACTTTTTAAAATCATCACCCGTAAGCGTGTTGGTGAGTGGCGGGCTGGACGGGCGCTGCGGGTGCGGCGCCGCCGTACGCCGCGGGCGCGCACCGGGTCACACCCGGTACCTTGATGTTGCGGCTCTCGATGTGACTGCGTATGAACACAATAATATTTTTACTGGCTTTTTTTTATTCTATAAAAGTAAAAGGCGTACAAGTTACCGACTGTTGCTCGCGCAGATGCGCTGTGAGCTGCGCTTGATCGTCGGCGAGGAAGGGGCAGCGCGCGCACGCCTTCTTGTTGTGAACTTTATGCACGTGCGTGGCGAGCCGCTCAGCGCGCGCCGCCTTGTACTCGCAGAGGGCACATGCGAACGGCTTGAGGTGTGTGTTGAGGTGACGCTTTCTGCGACACCACGTCTGCGTACCGACGTTCGCCCTGCGACGTGATGCGGTCGAAGGCGCATATTGCTGGGCCGAGGCTGGCGATGGGTCGATGGTTGAGTGGATGCCGATATGGCGCGGGGGCGGGCGGGGCGGATACGGCGCGCTGACAGGTGGCGGCTCAGCTGGCGGTTTACTGTAGTAGTGGGTCGCGGACGCGGCCGGCTGAGGCGCGGGCGCGGGCGCGGGCGTCTTGCCGGGTGAACGACGGATTCGATTGAGATCGTAGGGATGATCACGATGCATGCGCAAGAAATGTTTCTTGACGTGATCGGCACGATTGAATTGTTTGCTGCATAGGTAACAATGGAAGGGTTTTTCGTCCCGATGAATGTTTTCGTGGCGAGTAAAGAGATCCCGTCGATCGGTGGCATACGGACACGCCGCGCAAACGTAGCGTTTAGCGTCGTTCGCGGGAGTTGTGGGGGCAGGCGCGGGCGCAGGTTCCTGAGGCCGCGTCCGCGCAGCATCCACTTTTGCTTTTAGACGCTGTAGATAACGCGTGAGGTCATCGAGCGCAGGGTTGTCGCGTAACAGTTGGTCCGCATGCGCAGGATCGTGACGGTGGTCGCGAGCGAGATGCTGACGCACGCATCGCGCCCACGAGCTGCCGTACCCACAGTGCGGAAGCGGACAGTGGAAAGCGCGCGCACCGGAGTGCGTACCCAACCAATGTTCGGCGACGCGCGACAGGAAGCCGACGCACTCGCACTCTGCACACTTGAAAAGACGTTGGGCGGGGTTGTAAGCGGCTATGCGCGAGTGCGCCCACGCCAGCGGCTCGTCGGCGGCCGTCCAGCGGTCTTCTGCGGCGGGATCGATTCGCGGCGTGAAATTCGCCTGCAAAATGCCTGGGGGCGGGAAACCGTTCTGCATGAGCGCGGCGAGCCCCCACGCCGTGATGTGCTCCTCGGGGCGCAGGTCGTCGGCGGGCGGCGCGGGCTCCGGCTCGTCGCGCGGCTCGAACTCGCGCTCGGCGTCGGCGGCGGGGAACTCGACGGGGCCGACGGCCGCCTCCTCCCCGTACAGCTTCTTCGTGATCTCCTTGAACATGTCCTCGCAGTCCATGCTGAGTTGAGCTCCCGACACGCTCTCCATTTTATCACCTTTGTTTCCTCAACCGTCGTGGGTGAATTTAATTCTGAAAACAATGAAAACATTTTTTTTTTATTCGCAAGTGATGACTTTGGTAGCATAGCAAATGCATTTTTAAGTACATAGAGGTGAAACGTTTAGAACTAGATGCTCATCATGTTTACAGACATAATTTTATGAACGAAACTTTTAATACCTAATTAACTATTAAAAGCACATTGTAGGTTTGCATTTAGTATAATAAATATTACATTCGTGTCAATGGAACTTCTATTAAAACGTACAAATATACTTCTCTATCAGACTTGCAGCACCAACTACAAAGACTAGAATCTCAAATAAAGAAAGGCTGACAAATGTAAATACTCCAAGAAAAGCGATAAATTGGTACCTCGGAAACCACTCTAACGATTTTCGATGTAAATTTGTACTTTGATAACGTTTTGTTTTCCGGGTTAATTTAGGTGTCTTACCTGAAAATGTGCGATAGAAAACATATTTTTCTAGACGATGCCCTATAACAGTATTTCGAAGAATTCTGAGGTAATTGGATTGTTGCTATGCTATTGGATGTAGTGTTGAGATAGCAGGAGGCTTAACGTACAGTTCTCGACAGTAGATGGCTCCACATGACATAAAAACATGGCACTACGAGCCATGACTAATGTAAGAGCAGGGGGCATGTTAATTTGGCATATTATGTGATATATTATGTATCTAAATATTTAATGTTGGGTATGAATATAAAAAAAATCGGCATCTTGCCGAGAAACGTCGTCGAACAAATCCCGGTTCGCCAGGTAGTACATTTGTGGTACAAAATTATTCTGTATTAGTTTGTATCTTACTTATAGACTCGAAGGTCATTAGATCGATTGAACTCAAACATATTCGACGCATCACTGGGAAGGCTTATAAAGTATTTTCGTCCTCACATATTACAAAATAAAATCCTCCGCGGCGTCTGTCTGTCTGTTTATGCAGACTAGTCTCAGAAATTACTTCAGAGATTCGATGCAGTTTTCACAAATACTTAGATTTATTCAAAATCAAGGGTTTTGTATTCCAACTTATTAATATATTAACTAGCAATTTCTTACAGACTAGCTGAGATGTAATGATATTTCTCAATTAAATGGGAAAATACACGCCTTTTGAAAGCTTTTCTGCCACGCGCTGTGTGTATTGTATGAGTTATGTTGAACGAATATATGGTGGAATTTCTCTTCTGAAGTAGGTGCAAAAAAAGTTTCGCGACATTATCTTTCTGATTATTAAAATAAATTCGCTATAACAAATTGAACATTCATAATTTCATACTATGTATAATTAGAGTGTTGTGTTCTACATTTAATCAACGTAGTACAATAATGGTGAATTAGTATTTTAACCGACTCCTAAAGGCAGAAAGCTCTCGATCTGATGCCCAAGCGCATAAATAGACCTCGTTGTTAAGTACACGTGCATGTTTCTTTCTCGATAGGCAGTGCGATGTCTGTCAGTAAATCAGTCAAGGAATTTTCTATAATACAATTATGTCTGTATTCTATTATAATATAACAGTTTTTATATCCGTACATATTATAAAATACAATGTCTCCATGTCTGTCTGTTTGTCTGTCCGTTTGTGCCCCAATAAATTACACGAGAGCATAGTCATTTTATCAGTATGGATGTACAGACAGAAATTTGGTCCGGTTTTGCATTAGCCTTTTATCGTAGTATTGTTTCACGTGAACATAAGACGAATTGATTACCATTTTATACCGATTGTTTAATGGCAACAACAATGGTCAAAGTAAGGTCAGAATTACACCTAACCAGGTGCCAATTACATCTACCAATTACATGTTAGTTACATACCAATTAAATTGTATCTACCAATCGCCAACAAGACCGGGTTCAAAATAAAACACGGGAGCGATATCGCTGCATAATAAAGTAACTAAGCCGCAGCAGGCGTGTTTTCGGTTAAGAGTATACAATTTCTCTGGAATGATTTGATAGGAATCGGGATTTCTATTGAGACCGAAATCGGAATAGAGATCGCAGTTGAAGGCTTGATCGACGTTATGAAAGATGGAGGAATTTATTCGATGTCCACACGGGTGGAGCCAGGGGCGGAAGCTAGTTTACATATAAAAAGCGTTGTTACTCTGTGTGTTTTACAGATTCAAATGTCAATCGATCTGAAGAGCTCAAATTTGGGGGTCATGTTCGACACATTTTGGGCCATCCATAAATTACGTAACATATTGGAGCTGGGGCGCGCAGCCAACGTAATGTGACAATGCGCGACAAGGAGCAAGTCAAAAGCTTTGTGATGTCAAATCCGAAATACGAAAACGAGAAAAGGTTTGTCTTTTGTTTTGTCTAATATTTAAAGTACATATTTTGAACAAAAAAAAAATTGTAAAAACTGCTGTTTTCATTTTTTGGGTTGGGACAAAAATCTTATAATTTATGTGATGTGATTTATGGATGGCCCCTTACTGGAGAAGTTTCTAGTTTTAGTAAGATCTGAAAACCAAAACGCAATTGTATCTAAAAGTACAGGAAAGCCAAGTTAGTTTTAACTTGAAATAATACTTCAAAATACATTATTTGAATTCGATCTTACATCCTACAGCAGTGAGTTTAGTATGAATGAATTTTTTTACAACGCTCAAACCACCGTAAAAAATAGTGTCCAAGACGAAAACATGATAAAGGCAAAGATAAAAGCAAAAAGCCTATGTCTACTTCATATATTGTTAAAAAATCAAGTCGTTTTATAAAAAAACTTGAAGCCATTACACAAAAATCAATGTCAGCTAAAACAAAAATGAAAACTCACTTAACCAAACTTAATAATAGCGCCCTCTAGGGATATGGTTAAGCATCTCTAGCATCAGCCCTGCAGCGTCTGAAGTGCCGTAAGCGAAAACCACGTCTGGCTATATTACGTGTAAATATACATAATAAATATTGGTTGCCTGTAAAGTCGGTATACGGGCGAAAGTTTTACGTGACAACGACTTTGAATGGTAAAATCATTTTAATGTGAATATTCATTCGTATAGTAGGAAGAAGGATGAAATAATAGTAACAATTTAAAACATTTATTTATACAAAGAATTATATTTAAAACATTAATTTATACAAAGAATCTCGCACTGAATTTCATATTAACAAAATTTTATTTTTACCTTTACACATACATACGTATTTATATACAAATATACATACAATAACTTGCAATACATTTGCAAGCTATGCACTAATTCTCTAGTGCTGCGCGCGCGGCAGACCGATCATAGTTGAGTGGGAGAGAGACGCAAGGCATTCGGCGGGCCTCTCTCGTTCGGTGACTCATCGTAACGTTACCGAGCGTTACACTTTTTCATAAGTGACTCCCAGCCGCAACCTAATTTAAGACGTTGTCACGTCAAAAATTGTTTTTATATTATGTAGTTATTTTTTGTACTATTAGGCTAGCTATCGGCACACACACAAAATTCTAGCTCGGGCTGTCTTCAATAATTAACAAAATTCAATCGTTTTGTAGAATGCTTTTTAAAATAATATTTTACAATTAATACGTGTATGCGTCATTATAATATCGCGCTATCGTTTTTGTACAATAACCAGAACTTTATTAATTTTATATTAACTGTGTTATACTCTCATGTGATGAGTGAAAATGTTTAGTTACAGTTGTGAAATTAACGAAAAATAATGAGCTAATCTGAAAAGATTAGCTCATTACGGCTAATCCACCAAAACGCCGCGCGTCGCGTCGTCGAAACACGGTGTCTTACAACTCGCGTATTTTAAATGTAATTTCTAAAAAGATTTCAAACATGATTAGTTATCTCGAGGAAATAACTGAGAATGTCGACATATGCGAAGGTGATGTATTGGCTCAAGCCACGTTATTTTTGCTTAATTTTAAAGAATTTGATTTTAGCTTTTTTTTTTTTAAATATTTTTGATAATATTTTAGCCGGCACAAATATTCTTTACGAGATATTACAGAAAAAAAACTTCTAGCTTGACTTACTGCGTCCAAAAGATCAAAAAATTTGAAATATTCCAAGAAAATTTCAGATCAACTTTTTTAGGTACATTGATGCTGTGAGCATTTGTAGTCTGCTTGAAGGAAAGCGAAGTGTAAAGGTCAAAAGTCACCACAAGCATATAATTATTGAATTAATAGATAACGTTCTTTGCGAGCTCCGAGATCGCTACAAAAACTCAAAAAATTCAAACAGCTTTGAATTATTATTATAGTATGAAATTTTAGTGGATTCAGTATTATTTTTTATGGTACTCTGCTTAATGATGTTATACATCTTTACAGGGCCCACAACTTTGATTTAGATCGTGTGAGAAATAAGTTAAATTGCACATACAAATCGTATGAATTATAATTTCAATGTATGTAAGATTGAGATTATAATTCGTATCAATGATTTACAAACGACTGTCTGAAAACGATTATTATCGTACAACAGTTTGTAAATTATTGTAGGAAAATAATTTAAAAACACTTTTTCTCCAATGGTTTTACAACCTAGTCAAGTTGATTGTCGCCGTTCTCGTAACTAGCTTCTCAACTGGTCTTATAATTTTCATGTCTAAATTGTCTACATACCTAATTACTAAATACGCAGGGACAACAATGGCTTATCGAATTTTTGATGATTTCTATTGAAAAAAAAATATGTTGACCGATTTAAAATGTTCCGCAACCTTTTACGATGACTTTTAGAAGATATATTTAGAGAAAGACAGGCGAGTGGATTTAATGTATAAATTTTATATAATGAGGAGGACTGTTTTAAAACAACAGTTTGCAGTTACTGTTTCCACACAGCTATTATATATTTTAATTATTTCTATATAAAAATTGTAGTGAAGTGACAATAATGGACTTTAATTGGCCACTTTGGTTCTGCAATAGTTTGATTTAATTGTCCAATATTTGGTAATCGATTCTATCGATTACTTGAATATCTAATGTGGCCAAAGTAAGCTCAGCAACGACAACGAGAGCGTGACTTTATTAGGGTAAGTTTTTTTTTATATAATTTTATATGCTTAGCAGGCAAATGCTAAACCTAATTTAGATGTTTCACGCCTACCTTGGTTCAAATTCTTATGCTCGCCATAGTCCGGGTCTAAACATATAGAAAACAAAGGAAAGAATTTTACGATAATGGCATATTAAATTAACACCAAGCCATTTTTATTTTTTTATGTGGGTCTCTGTACAAAATCAGACCGGGGTTGAACATTAAACAAAAGTGGTCTTGGGTCTAGACATATAGAATTAAAATTAAAGTTGAAAGTATCTTTATTTCATAAAATAACACTTGAATATGTCATAATTTTTGGCGATTTTACACTTTACCGCTCGTTTGGAACACAATTTTCTCTCAAGAAGAACAAGCAAGTAGCTCTTTCTGATTTCATCATGCATAGCCAAAACAAATGCCATTGATGAACAAAACTGCTTGGTAAGAAGTCGAACTGATTATGTATATGACACTTAAAATTTTTAGTACTGGCCACTTAGAAATTGTAAAATAAAAATATATTTAATTAAAAAAAATCTCTTTGCCAACCTTATCTATACTAATATTATAAACGCGAAATTTTGTAAGGATGGATGTTTGTTGCTCTTTCACGCAAAAACTGCTGAATGAATTTCGATGACACTGTACAATAATATATAGCTTATATATCAGAATAACACATAGGCTATAATTTATAAAGATATAGTATCAATTATTCAAAATATGATGATAAGTGTCAAGTAAGCAGGAAAAAATCTGTCATCTGCGAGCTATTCTGGCGTGCGCCGCAAAAACCGTTGGAATTACACGTACTCGTATATAATTTACAATGGAAATGTTTATCTTAAATAGTCCTACTAAAAAGCCCGCGACAGCATATATCTATCTTTTATGTGTAAGCCATTATCGCCAAAATAGTGAACCATAAATGCAATAATAATTGATAATTTATTTCTAACGCACATTTGGTAGTAACAAATTGATCCTTATATCAAAATATATACTTTTATCGCATCTGGTGTTTAAAGTAGATAAACTTTGTCTTTTACACTCCATCATTTGGACAAATATTTGAATAGTTATGACGAATGACAAGCGAGTGCACGATATTACGGTGCAGTCCGGCGACAGGGTCAGACCATAAAGGTACTCGTAGCAGGCATACATTTGAGCACGCAATGTCTTTCCCACGGCCAGCTCTATGTGGTTTACTCACGTGTGTCTAAATCGCAAAATCGTCATATTTATACAGACTAAAATAAATCGTTTAACATAGTTATTGGAACATATTGCAGTACCCATCTATAACTTTTACATTACCATCAATCATCATATACTTCCGTACCTATCTATCCTTACAAACTATAGCGTTTATAATATCTATAATACATATTAGCGAGTTCATCTTAAAAAATACTTAGTTCCAATTTACATACATTACACAGTATAATTGTTCGAACATTTATAAATGAAGAATAGCTGGACCGATTTTCATTTTAATTAATAGTGATGTTATGTGTAAACTGAAATGTATAAAAAATCTGTAGGTATGGATTATGTTTATCTTCCAACAATTTTTAAGCGGTCGTTTTATATTGCTTTAAAAAACATCAGCCATGTAAACGAAATAGCTACGAATATATAGGGGCTGTGGTTATATCATCAATATGTATAAATTGGCCTTATAAAAAAATTCCATATGAGCAAGATGAAAGAATACATTTTATGCCTACGCGAGCGGAGCCGCAGGCAAAAGCTAGTTATCTATATTGCATTCATCTGTCAATTGTTTTGACAAATTGGTGGCGGAAAAAAAATTGTTTGTCTAACGTCAACACGAATTTAACGGAAAATAATTTTGTGCAACAACATTTTCTATGACTATCTTCGCCATTTAAGCCAAAGGCAGATTTCGGTTGGCCTTTCTAGATGAAACTCCATCCTTTGCCACTGTTTACAACTGATGTGCCGAGTTCAAACCTGGTTGGACTAATCCTCGCCGATCTGCGTGAGGGACGGTCTTCTACGGCGACGACCGACGGCAGCATCGGTGCTGTGCGGCTCGTGATAGAGACCGACAATAGAATGACCTACCAGCACATTTGGACAAGTTTAAGCATCAGCATGAAAGAAGTGCAAAAAATCATTCATGACTATTTAGCTGTCAGGAAGATTTGTACTTGATGGATACCTCACCTCGAGTGAAGCGCTCAAGAACTCCTTCGTTTTAATTGGGGCCGCGAAATGATGCACAGTAGGAGCGACGGTGACTCGAATGCTTTATACGACGTAGTTACAGGTGACGAAATCAGTATTTAGTGTTACGGTCCCGAAACCAAAAGATAGTCTGCTCATGTTTCCTTTCTAGAAGTTGCCTACTAAAGTAAAATGAGATCGAAATGTCGTAAAAAGATGGCCGCCTTTTTCTTCGGAATAATAATTATACAGCAATTGTTGTTGAAGATAAAAAAAAACAGTTACTGCAGACTGATGTACTAATAACTGTTTGTCTCTTGTTACGGAAAAAGATCGGGAACAGGACCTCGAGTAGGACTCTCCTTCGTCATGACAACGCCTCACCACATACCGCCAGACAACAAGCTAACTATTTGGGGCGTTAGGTATAGAAGTACTGGCTCATCCGCTTTAAAGTCCCGACCTGGAACCATGTCATTATTATTTTTATTTTAATAAAAGGAAAAGAAAGAAGAAAGTTGTTTACTGATGCCGAAGAAGCTGGCTGTATATAAAAAGACCGTCGAAGCTACCCCTAAGTGCGACTGGGCAAAACTCTTAGTGGTTCCATCGAATACAGTGATGTTTTGATCTCAAGGACACTATTTTAAAAAAACAACTTGTTCATTCGCTCAGTTTTTGGTTTTTAAGAGATTTCAGATTGACCCACGTATACCCTGGATATTTGTCTTCTAAATATTCGGAAATTGTAAAGTAGCCTTTTTTACTGAGTGATTGTTTAATAATGACTGTTAAGTTTATGCAAGGGTAAATATTGTATATCCACAGGGATCATATTGAACATGCGCGCGCGCACAGAGCATTTTAAATGGATCTATGACTTTTAAGTCATATAAACAACTGCGAAATTGTGTATATCAATGAAAGCTGATTCGTTATAACAACTAGTTCATTTGTGATTGAACTAATAACGTAGGTACTATATTCATTCTAACAAGCATTTACATTGTTTCTATCATTACTTGTTTTCTGACATAATTTGATCAGTTTTATTTAGTTAACTTATACACATATATAGTCAAACAATTCAGAATAAATTCATTGAAATAATTAAACAAATTAGTACTTTTAATTATTTTCATTATTAAATTAATAAAGTAGTATTTGATTCACCTAATACCTGTCAATTACGTCAACTACTCTAATACTTATCATTTTTAAAACAACAAAGATAAAATGATCACCTTTAATACTTAATATTGTTGGATTAAATATAAATTAAATATTAAATTCTACGGAGAGTAAGTGCTTAAAACGATTTTCATATTAGTTGAGATAAATAATCAATTTATCAATTAAAATAAGTGACTACCCTTCCCACCACACCTCAAAGGATGGCGCGGGGGCAGGAGGCGTAGCTAACTGAACAAAACTAGCGCATATCGTTAGTCAATAGCTGCATGAATAGTTGTTTGTGTGCCGCTCAAGATAAAATCGGATTATGTCGTTCGTGACTTCTTTGTTATTCATTTAGTACCTATTTGTATTTCTTGCGAAGAGTCAGATGTAGTTGCATCAGTGAATGGGATAGTTGTGGTATTGTTGGTTGGTGTTGATGTTGAAAACCAAGTGCATACGTCCCAAAGTGTAAGGAACCAAGAAACGAACCAAACACAGCACAAAAGGTTGTTAGTTTCTACAATTTATTAATATTTCCGATACCTTGTAATATAAATGTTTTAACAAAAGCAAAAAATGTGTAACGTTCCACTGTACTGTTTAAAAATAAATAAACAAGTATTTTCTTACAAATTATTTTTGTTTTATTTTATCTACAATTTGTCACATATGTCAACAACAAACAATGAGATTTATTTTTAGGGTTTAATTTTTGACAAGAAATTTGATTTTTTAAATGTGATGTATTCTATGAACTATTTTTTAACTGTGATAATTTGAACATAAATAGGTTTTATTTCATGTTTCTTTTCATAATTTTAACAACAACTTTGGTTTTCTATAATTGCTGATAGATAAAATATAGCACAACACACGGACGTGCTAAGTACGATTGAGGCTGGTTACGGGTGGAGCACAATATCATGCTGGCACTAATTTTCGAAGTGATTATAATATCTTAGACCTGTATTTATAAATCGTACTCAACTTTGAGACCGCGTTTGAGGTATACGCAAGGTGCTGTCCTAGTAATATGTCGTACTTCAGTTCACTTTTAAACGTGGTAGATATCAACTATCAATCACGTTACAGGTGGTTAAGAGTGAACTTTAGGACAACCCGTCATATGCTAACTTATGAGCATTCTCAGAGTTGAGTGCGATTTATTAATGCAGAACTTAGTCAATTAAAAATGTTACTAAGGACCTTTCATTCGTTCCTTTAAACTAATTTTTAATAAAGTCACTTTTAAAATTAGTTTTGCGTTCCACGTCCTTCTTTTAAGGATTTTTCAGACCTAACAACTGTTAAAAGAAGAACGTGAAACGTAAAGCTAATTTTAAAAGTAACTTTTTGTTAAAAGTCAGTTTAAAAGGAGTTGATGGAAAGGCTCTTAGTGGATTTAAACAAGAGTAACTTAGTTGTTATTACAATGTTGCCTATTAGTACTAAACAAGTATCATAGATGATTCAAGTAATTGAATTTGATCATAATAAATATTTATAGTTCAAATGTAACAAGTTCTAAACTGAATTTATTAAGCTGAATCAATTATTATAATCATTTCTATGGTGGTAGTGATCATGATCTTAGTTGAATTTATTAAAGTGAGTTAGTTATTATAATAATTTTCTTTTTGACATTGACTAAGTATTAATTGAATTCATTAAGATATAAGTTAGTCGGTATAGCCATTTTTCATATTCATACTGAATAAGATCTAAATTGCTTTAATTAACTAATAATAATAAGAGCAATACAGTTGACTAATCCATTAAATAATGATAACCAATCAAAATCGTCTTATTTGAAGTGTCTAAGGTCTTGTTAGGCTCGTATGGAATCAAGATACTTGATCATGCGAATCACAATTTTGATAGAAGCAACCAATTTTTTTTTTTGAGTGTGAGTTTATGTCGATCACTATTTCTTTATACATATAGTAAATTTTTATATATGAATTGGGCCGCCAGAGTTAAGATTCCAATTTCCTTAAACTTAATTTTTAAGACATATACGAGTAAAGGTCCGAGCTTGCAAATTCCGCGAACAGTTGCCTTCTGCAGCACGAAAACTCTGTGCATATCCACGGAGTGTCCCCAGAGCAAGATGCCATATGATGTCAGGCTATGAAAAGAGCCGAAATAAACTAATCTAGCAGTTTCGATTTCTAATAAAATTCGAATTTTTTGACTACATAGACGGCAGGGCTAAGCATTTTCACCAACTTATTGATATGAGGACCCTGTTATCCAAGGTAATTCACAGGAATACGGTAGCATTGACAATTAATTCAATTTCCTCGTTACGTACTGAAATATTTCCGTGTCCATATTTTACATTTGGATGTGAGAATTTTACAAATTTTGTTTTCATTTCATTAAGAAGTAGATTTTCAGTGAACCATTTCTCTGTCTTAGATATAACAGTGTTCACATCGTCATAAGCAGACCGTTGCCTTTTAACGTTGAATAATAAAGAAGTGTCGTCTGCAAATATTGCTATCTTATGAACATTCTTAACAAGGCCCGGTAAGTTATTTATATACACTAAAAAGAAAAAGGGATCAAGAGTTGATTCCAGCTGTACACCTAAGTTTCACAGATTTACATGATTTCATGCCATTGAGATCATGCAATGACATCAACCTTCTGAATTCTGTAATTCAAATAGGTACGATTTCAGAAGGTCGAGTACCCGGCCTATTCCTCCATAGTGACGTAGTTTTCCGATCAGACTTTCACGGTCACAATCGAATGGCTTGGAGATGGTAAAATACGCTAATTGCGTCTCGGAATCCTCCAGGTTCCAAAACATGTTGCCCAACCTCAACTACAGAATCGATTGTCGAGCAACACCGAGTAAAACCGAAACATTAATTTAAAACTATAAAAATGAAGTATCAACTGGTTAAGATTAATTTTTCGAAAATTGTACTAAGTTTCCGTAATATAGACATAGGCCTAAAGTTGTTGAGATTTGATGCACTACCGTATTTATATAATGGAATTAATTTACTTTTTTTCACCGAATCGGGAAACATGCCTTCATCCAGACATTTATTGAAGATAAATGCCAAGTCCGGCGCAATGCAATCTATAATGGAGTTTACAATCATAATAGAAAGAATATGAAGGTCAGGAGTCCTCTTCATGTCTATAGATTAATTCAAATGTTTTGATAACCTCTTCAGAACATACATATTTAAATTCTAAATTGATACAAAAAATCGGAATACTTTTTTTTAGTAACGATTCGGAAACAGAGGAGTTAAGCTAAGAGACCTGGTAGCCGAGACAGAAATGTCAATAAAGAACGTTTCGATGACCTCAACAATGTTTATGTCCTTATTCAAGATTTTGTTACCTAGCATAAGTTTTTAACTCGGCCCTTAAATCTTCCCTTCTCGTTATTTATAACACTTCAAGGCGTTTTCTTAACATTATTGATATTTCTTATTTTATTATTGAGTGCTTGGCTTTGGCCGCGATGTAAATACACTTAAAAAATTTTGAGTATTTTTTTTACATAAATACGCTTAAAACATTTTGAGGATTTTTTTTACATATTTAGCAAAGCTCTCACTATTATTGAAAGTTCTTCCGTCATAAAGCTCATACGGTTACCTTCTAGTTTTAGGAATTCCCACTGTTGCCCCATCACTAAATGATAATAATTAATTTACTTTAAATTTTTTTACTTTAAATATCATTATTCTATTTAATTTTTATCACGGGAAACATTAAATTATATAGTTGATTGAAATCATCACAGCATTGAAGTTCCGAGATTTTTTTTTATAATATTTTTTTCTGAATTTGATTAAGCGTTTTTCGTTCACCAGTATGTAGATTACGTTTCTTTTTATTGTTTTATAAAGTGGTATTTTAAAAGACGCAATTTGACCGCAGTATTTTGATTTTCTGTGGTTAAATATGGTTCAATATTTCTGTAGATGTTATCGACATAAGTTTCTTTAGAACTAAAAAGACATTAGACAGATTGCAACAACCAAAGAATTCCCAAATCTAACTGTTTTGATTACTGGAATTTAATGAATTTTCATCAAAGTATTCACATATCTTGATCCATTATAGATTCAAATAATAGAATGACGGGGTGCGTATACGCCCATTGCAACCAGCTGCTCGGCTCCACACGGGCTATTTCAATAACCCAGTCAACAAAAAGTATCACAGTCTCTATTATTTCTTATTAATATTAAGGACCCGCCACGTATTGACCTTTCTCTGCTGAAGGAGTTAGCAGATGGGTGATGGACAATAATGGTGAAATCAACGTAGACCGAGGGAACAAATGTCACGGAACCCTCAGTCTGACAAGGTGAAGTGTCCAACTTCCTAGAACCAAACTACTATTTATAAGAAACCAAAAGGGATTTTTTTTTCATCTTATATCTGGATAAAAATGGCATTTCGATGAAATGTTGCTTTGAGATACGTTGAACAATATCTTATGCGACGTCTGTGAAGTTAGAAAGGTCAAGTGAGCAGGATCACTAAAACTCTTATTCAAAATTTAGGGCTAATTTAATGCTCTAGCAAAAAATAAAATTTAGCGCTATAAAATATAAGCGAAGAATTGAAATACCACCAGCTTTATATGGAGATAGCAGTGTATATAACACTTCAAATCTCATAATGGGTATAATGTATCATGAAACTCGAGTACTAATAATGTATTGCTGAATTAGTGCTGATCACGTATAAAAGAAACAGTAACAATTTTTTTTTACTTTTACGTACTAAACACTGCTACAATAATACTAATAACAAGTTGTGGATTGGAAAATAGTCACTTTGGATAATCGCTTAGATACAAGGCAATTGTTTAGTACTCAATTAGTGTTGACCATATAAGAGATAAAAATTAGCAAAATTTATAGCAAGATATGGGTCTAGGAAGGATTATCTTTTAAGCTATTGCATAGCTTTTATTGCGGGCTTTGAGTGCGGCGACCGAATCAAGAAATTCCGTAACGAAAATAAAACCTAACATCCCCTACTCCACCTACCATGTAGCTCGCCCGAGCGTTCGCTTAACATGTATGTATATGGTACGACTGTACAAGGCTCGCACGGATCGAGACGAGTTGCTCTGAAATCAGACGAATACGTAAGCAGCTGTTTGTGAGAAAGTATATAGGTGTATAGGTATCTATCATATCTTTATAATGTCACACTCACCACATGTGCCCCGTAAGTATACATGTAGGTATATATGTATACATAAGTGTACCTATGTACAACAGTGAATAGCAGTTGCTGGTCAATAGCTATACGCGTAAAATTTGTGTATAAAGTGTTTTAAATATGAATACACAAAGTGCATTTATTAATGAAGAAAGTGATGAAAAATTTGAATTAATATCAAAGAAAAAAAAATACTGCATAAATAAATAAATATTTATAATTGTATAAGTTGATAAAAATGCTATGTAATAGATTTACCGCGGCAGTCCCCGAGTGCCACACGTTTAATTTTATTTATAAATATGGCCAGCACTAATTGAACACCTAATAATTACCCCCTGCCTCTAAACGATTATCCCAGAAAATAACAATTTTCCACCTCACAACTTGCTGTTAGTGTTAAAAGTCCTCAGTATTTAAAATAAAAAGGTATTTCGTTAATTTTTATTTCGTATATGGCCAGGGCTAATGTAGCAGTAAATAATTTCACCCAGTATATAAGCTATTATACAAGGTGATCATTTTCTGAACCAAAACTTGTTATTGGTGTTTTAGGAGCAGTGATTAGTAGGCAAAAGTAAGAAAAAAATATTTTCATATATGGCCAACGCTACTCGAGCACAAAATGATTAATATTTAAACTTCGTGCTATATTGAGCAAGAGTTTTAGCGATTCTGCTCATTTGACCTTTTTATTTTCACAGATGTAGTAATGCATTCACAGATACCAAGGACAGAAGAGCAAGCATTTGCAGATCATAATAAAAATGCGTTCTTTAGGAATTCTCGTATAACTAGAGACCGTTAAGTAAATAAAGTTTCATTAGAAACTAAATTCGTAGTGTGTCACATCAGCGTTTCAAAGGCTGAATTTATTACACCAAAAGAAGTATAACTTCGAAAATCTCTCCTAACTTTCGTAATCCGCAGGCATTTGAATTGCTAAAAAAGTACTAAACTAAAAAAATATGTTACGAAAACAATGCATAGAAAACTTCAAAGATATGGTGGGGATATGTGTGTGCATATATGCGCACGCACACTTTGAGCGTACGCGTGACATCGTCTTGTACGTACTTTTGGCTACACAGTGCCTGCGGCAGTCCTTAACCTACGTAGTGACGTCCAAAGCGAGGAGTCAATCTGGCGCGCCGTTGTTAGTGGTACGAAAACGTACCACTAAGTACTTATTCTGTTTCAATAGGGTATAGAGCTAACTGATATTTAGAATATAACATTTGTTGTTGAATTATGTAAGCTGATTGGGCATGATAACTAAAAGTGAAATCGAAATTAAAATAGGTTAAAAAGTAATCAAATATAAGCCATCAAAAATTCTAGGCTATCTCTTTCTTGCAAAACGGAATTAAACACTATTCTATATGGCGCTAGTAAACAATTATGTCGCTGGGAATCAGTGCCTTCTTTATCTAATTAGCAATTTAAAGCAGTCATTACTCCGGTATTTTTATAATCTTCAAAAAAAAAAGCTTTCACTACACTCTTACCCAATGAAAAAAGCTTTAAATAAAGTTATAACTTTAACTAAATTAACTACTAAATTAACAAGCCCTTTTCGCTAGAAAATTAATGATGAAAAGTTACAGCGGGCCGAGACAAGCGGCAGATCGTGTATGTTTCTACAAACGTTTACACTTTAACGTGTCCGATATTCGTCTACTAAAATTGAATATCGGTTCTTTAGATCTAAGACTGATGCATGTTTAGGATTGATTTTAGTTTATAAAATGTCACGTGAGCTTGAAAAGCGAAAATTTAAATTTTGTTCCGCAAATATCGGACACGATAAAACGCTAGCGTTTGTAAAAATAGAAACGATTTTCCGCTTGTCTCGGCCTGCAGTTACAGTAATTCTCACATAATAGTCGTTTCAATTCTCAGTTGCACGCGTTTACTGATTATCCGCCAGAGGTTTAGCTCGCGTGGACAAACAATATGTTTCTTAATTTTCCATATTGAGCGATCTTTCTATACAACCCGATCTCGTCTTCGGTTCTTGTCCCGGTACTGTGCCTCATTTTGATCCTAGTCACGCTCTTGATTTTAATCCCAGTCTGGACAATCGTTTTTGATCACAGTCCTGTTCCCAATTTCGGCCCCGGCAGTCGATTCTGCTCCTCATTTCACTTTCGATTCCGATACGGCTATCGACAACGGTTTTGATCTGCAAGAAGCTGCGACAAAGGCTAGTGTCAAAGTAAAATGTGGCCTGTATCATTAGGAGACAGTGTAACTTTCTATTAGTGAAAGAATTTTGAGAATCGGTGCGGTAGTTCGGTTCAATAGTACTATACAAGCTGCGAACGAAGTCTGACACAAATGCTAAAATAGAATGCATAAAAACCTTCTTTATGAAAGCATATGCCCCAATTTTCATGATATATGGTTAAACGGTGTCGACCGATATCGTGAGTGTTTAACGTTGCTAAAGACATTGCTTCTATTTAACGTTAAATTTTAATTATAGTGCCAATTCGTAAACACGACTGTGATTGAGGCGAATTGAAAGACGTGGCGCGGCAGCACACTAACGTATTTCAGGAAAATATAACAGCCTTTTATATGGAAGTATAACACAAGGTTAAAAAGACACAACAAGCGAAAGTAAATATTTCAAAATACATAACAATTTTTGTAAATTATGGGTACATAGACGACTCTCCCACGTTGTTCCTAAATCGTACTTGTCTAAGTGTAACATCTTCGTTCTCGGTGTGCGGCATTTGTTGGTTCTAATATCGTGAATGTGACGGAAATGTGTAACGGGAAATGGGGAGACGCGCGCGCAATTCAATTTACTGTAATGTAATTCTTCTAGAACGACACGGCCTACAGTCGATGCAGCGTGTTAGCGAGCGTCAACATATTCGTGCCGTTTGAAAAAAAAAATATGAGAAAAATGTGAAATCAGTCCTATCACGCCGAATTTAATGTTTTAATGACAAAGGTAAAGACCTAACAGCGTTTAATACCTATAGACGTTTTTTGAGTTTTTGGTCTGTCTTTACTTTTTAATTAGCTTTCGCTCGCAGCTCCATCTCGTGGACATAGATTGAATTCCCACATCTTACATAGTGGCCGATGATGTTGTGTGCACATCGATCTCGATCTCGGTCCTGATCTCGTTCCTACCTTTAAAGGCGTAAAAATAAGAGTGTGTGACGTCATCATACAGTTACAGTTGCCGGTTTAAGAGAGTCTTGCGTATGACTCGGCTTTCAGGCGACTTATTAAAATCGGACATGTCTATACATTTTTTTTAGTTTATACCTCCAGTGATAACATGCCCTCGAAAACTGCATTCAATTTCGTGTAGCAGTTTTAGCGTGAACATGAATTAACTTACAGAAAGGCAGAGGGACAAAAAAAAGATAACAATGATTATTTTGGCTTATATTTCGCCAATAACACAACCATATACTTCCATATTAACTTCTTATAAATAAAGCATAGAGACATCTGTCAGTTACAGTTTTATTATATGTGTGAGTAGATAAGGAAAATATGGCGTTTAATGAAATGCCATTGTTCGGCTCCATTCTATCATACAGTGATGTTACATTATTTGGATTCCATAGCTATCAATCAAGTCGATAGAGGAATATTGCGTTGCACTGAAACTTCGATGCTTGTCTGTCTACCTGTATATTATAGTAGTATAATTTTTCTACAAAACTTTTCGACTTTAAACACTGCCATGCTAAATTGTACAAATCGTTTATGCCATCCGTCCGATTGTCTTGCTATCATAAGGTAATTTTTTTTTTATCTAATCAATGTTCAGGGTGTAAGTAAAGAAATAAATATTTTTTTAGTTTTTCAGAAATGAAATATATACTTTAGTTCACATTCAAAAATCTACTATAAAAATAATTATGTTCAAATTTTAAATGTTTTTATGAGAAACCATTTAATATAACTTATACGAGTTAAGTGATAAATACAAATATGTTTTTAGAAAAAAAGAAACTTTAGACAATTATTAATTTCTGGCGAAATCAAATAGGCTACTAATTTTTTTACCCATTTAAAATGTCTTCATTTATTAAATGTAATAGTTTAAGAATTAATGCAATTTTATTTTTTAATTTTAAATATAATAAATGCCTATCTAAATGCGGGAACTAAATGCTGAAAACAGATACGAAAGCCTGGCAAGGTTGTTATATTGCTTTTAGCTTGTGTTATTTTTGTATGTTATGGTTTTTTCTTTCCTTGGAGCGGTTTTTGTATTATTGGGTCTGGCATTATTGATCCTTCTGATAAGGCGTATATTCTCCTACAATATTTTTAATGTAGATCGAGAAGTTCTGCCCAAAAGCCTTTCAAGTGGGGTTCGGTAAAAATATACTAGAGTCCATTTCGACTCGAATGAACTCAAAGAAGACTCTATTAAGAAGATGGGTGTTTATATAAAGAACGAAATATTTGTTGATTATTATGCTGGAAATCAGTTTTATCAAACCAAAATTTTCGGCTTTGCGTAAAAGGGTGTTAGAGTAATTTTTCTAGAAAATTATTTCAGTGATGTTAATTTAATAATAAGCCAATTAATTCCACAAGTGTTATAAGAACACTATATTATGAAAAAATAGATTTTAATGAACGACAATAGTGTTTTATAAAAAACAAAAAAATAAACCCATTTTAAATAGACAATCGTATATAAACAATTACACCATTTTAAATAGACTATGTACGGTCCATCTGTTTGGCCAATGCTTAATATCTCTTGATTAATGTAATATATCTAATTACATCAAATCAATCAATAATCAGCATTAAAATAAATTTGTTGGCTTAGTGCATAAGTACAAACAGATTAAAAATTACGCATCGAAAGTATGAGTTACTTTCAGTTCAGGAAGTCTAAATACATGTTCGATACGTTTCAATTTTGATATAAGCCAGTTAACTTATTACGATACTGGAGTAAACACGGGTGACAGTAACAGATAGTAGTGACAAAACAAGAAATCATTTCATACAAGAGTCGGGAAGGCGAAAGGAGCCGGTGCTCAGGGCGCGCCGGGCGTGGAGTGGGGCCGCCGCGGCTCCGGCGGCGCCGATCAATGGTGTTTGACGTAGCTGCGAACCTCCGTGGGTGTTCTTTACAATACCTCCTAAATATTTTATTTTGGACTAGCGCAAGGCCGCGACGTGACGCGCGCCGAGCGGCCGGCGGCGCGGGTCGATACGTGATCGGAGCCATGCCGATAAGGAATGTCGATCGCTATCGTAAGTTATTTATATTTATCGAAAAATAAAAGTATTTATATGGTAATGTAGGATGCAGGCCCGGTGCCGCAGCGAGTCGGCCGCGGAGCCGGCGGATGAGGGTGCGGAGGGGTCGCGAGGGGGCGTACGCGAGGCGCATGTAGGGCGGCGGGCGGGCATCGATCTGTACTCACGCGGTGGGCGGCGGGCGGCGGGCGGCGGCGGGACGGCGAGGCGGCAGGCGCAGGGCGGCGACACCACAGACCGGCGGCGCGCCGGCCGCGACTGCCGCGCCACCCGCCGCCCATCGATCGCCACCCGCCCCCCGCCGCCACGCGCCACCACCCGCCCGCCCAGGATGCGCCCCTGCATCGTCGCCGCTACATCCCCCACGCGCATTTATCGTCTCTCGACTTTTTAAATCTGACTTACACCAGTTCGCGTCCAGCCCGATTTCGGGGAAGGAGCGCGAGCTTCATCGAGCTGAATGAGCTAACGTGCTCAAAACAAAACGGACTGCGCGCGCCCGCCCGCCGTGGACCGCGGCCACGCACGCAAAGTACGCACTGTGGCAGTATTGACTGGGAAGTTCGAGCCGTAAATGAGCTTTAGAAGTTTAATGCCGCCAGTGCGTAAAACCGAGTTCCCATTGTCAAAAATTGGAATATCTCAGAACTGTAGTCATTAAGCTAAACCCACACCAGGGCTTATCGGCGATATAGCTCGTGTAAAATATCGTCTCACGAAAAGCGGGAGTAGCGCCGGGACGAAGCCGAAATAGCTAAGAGGGGCGGGATAGTTTCCACCGACCACGGATGTAGGCCTCTATATGCACTTATTATTATGAAGATATTTAGGTAGATTTATAATTTATGCAATTGTGCATGGCTGTCCTACTTTTAAATAGTGGTTTCCTTTGCCGTGAGATAATAAAGTATCGATATACATTATCCGTCTCAGTTCATAAAATATATAGGAATACTGAACTTTTGGCAAGTGCGTATGTCCACGTAATTAAATGTCTCCATTAAGAGCACCGGGCGATTTCCTTGAATTTCTTTCGTATTTGGATTCTCTATTTGTCACAAGGAGATTATCTGCCTGATTAAGGCGACAAACTAACATTCAACTTCTGTCAAATCGAATCATAAATCATGAATTTCTTTAAGATTGCCAATGGACAAATTTTGTTTAAATTATGTGTTTTATATTTAAGTTGGATTGTTTGTTACATTAATTATCTGTACTAATGTGTATCAAGGTGAACGACGTTTAAAATGTCGTTTTTCCACATAACTACGACAAACTCTCACGTACTTAACAATTGGTTACACTACCAGTTCAATGTTGACTCAGCGTCACTGTGATAACGAAATGTTCGACATTTCTCATGAGACTCCAGCCACCGGTGGAAGTACAACATTACATCGAGTCTAAGTAATTATATTTTTGCAAATATAGAACGTAGTTAAAAGTTAGCTCTTATGAGACGTGTTTGAACAAAAACTATTAGAAATAAATGCTAATTTATTGCGCGTAGCATGAAAGAAAATTTATTTCAAGGTACAGAATCTTATGTGGCACCTGAGGCAATGACACTTTATACGCTGAATAGGGTTTTCAGTCACCTCCACGCTAGAATGTTCAATCACCACCCATCGGGGCATATATCCTCCGACTAATTTTTTATTTCACATCGTGGAGGTTAGAACTTAAAATCTTCAGGCCGGCCCGGTCCGGATCGGGGGGCAGCCAATGATCTTTGTCACGAATGCGTTCAAAAGTCCAGACCCACGACCTGACGTGCTGCACAAGGTGCCGAGCGCATGGTTTCCTGCTGTCAGGATGCGTGCATTTCGCTTCGAAGATACAGTCGCATCTCATATACCGTATCGATGTATATTTCAAACATAACTGTTTGAAATATACATCGGGGAAATATATACTCTCCGATCCCGAGAACAGTACCGATATAAGTCACATAGGCCGATAAAGGTCTCGGAAACTATAACAGAATGTGAGAAGAAAATCATGTCAAAGTCCGTAGTGTCAATACCTTTCAAAAATTATAACGCTTTTAGCGTTTTATTTACATACGTCAACGTCAATGTATCTCGATTTTTTCACATCATCACTGTCACGTTAAAAAAGTGCGTATATACTCATTGGCTGTATCCGTAACTTTGTGTGCTTTATTATAAATAAACTAATTTTACGTCAGCTTATTTTGGCTAAACGAAGCCATCTTCCACTGTTTTGTTTTTAATAGAGTTCGTGAAGAAAAATAAGAAAATATTTAATGCAACATGAACGAGGTTATTGCGAAATTGACAGCGTAACGACAGTCGGTGGAATTACTACGTGTTCTAAAATGTTTATGACTCGTGTATATTACAATAAGCTCATATATTTTAAGAAGCATTAATTTTTGATCGCGTGCCCTCTATCGGATTATGTCTTGAGTTATTGTACATTATAATTTTTTTTTATTCCAGACAAATAAGCTCTCTTAAGGCATCATTGGTGCGAACTCCAGACAAATAAGCTCACTCAAGGCATCTCGGTGCGAACTCCAGACAAATAAGCTCACTTAAGGCATCATCAATGCAAACTCCAGACAAATAAGCCCACTTAAGGCAGAATCGGTGCGAACTCCAGACAAATAAGCTCACTTAAGGCATCATCGATGCGAACTCCAGACAAATAAGCCCACTTAAAGCATCATCGGTGCGAACTCCAGACAAATAAGCCCACTTAAGGCATCATCGGTGCGAACTCCAGACAAATAAGCCCACTTAGACATCATCGGTGCGAACTCCAGACAAATAAGCTCACTTAATGCATCATCGATGCGAACTCCAGACAAATAAGCCCACTTAAAGCATCATCGGTGCGAACTCCAGACAAATTAACTCACTTAAGGCATCATCGGTGCGAACTATCGGTTACGAAGCGAACTATAGTTTTACGCGAACCCTTTTGAGTGGCTAACCATAATCAAATGAATAAACACGTAATGCACAATGACACATACACAGCTGAGTTTTTTTATTCGAAAATAATGAACAGCAACTTGTTTTGGAACAAGTTTTCATTCGGACCTTCACATCACGATCGATCACTTCAAGGATGTTTTAACGAGCCCTTACGCACGGCGGAGGGCACTTAATTAAATAAATAATTCGTTATATGTCAAACCGTAACAAGGGAATATGCGAGTGGCCCGCCTATTACATATATTTAGCTAAATACAGTTGTATTTTCATTAAAATAATGGTATTAAATTTCATTCTATAATACACGCAAGTTTTATATACATGATAACGGTTTAAACGTACATACATACATATTCTCAGTGTACAAAATGGTAATTTCCAATTTAGTTGTTCGTGTCAAATAGAAATGAAACTGGTCAACTATTAGACTTGAAATTTAGTCCGACTTTTCGCTATTCCCACTATTGCTCACATTTTCAGACTCTTAGGATCTGAAAAATTGTTAGTGTTTTTAAGATTTTCGAGCTGGTAATTACGAGTATTCTCATTCAAAACTATAAAAAAAAATTTTTTTCGCACATTTTGTCAAATATATCTTTCGAACGATGAAACCGATTTAAGCGGCCATTACACAATTCCAAGAAAAATTTTTGAAGTTATTGAATACGAACAGTATTTATATTTCAAAAATTGATTGGTAAGAATATGAACGTTATTTTTTTAAAAAACATTTATTTTTTTCTAAATTAATCGACAACGATATTTTTTATTGATCGCATATAGCAATTCAGTCAGGGGTTGCGGCATTGAACGAAGATGCGAAAAGAGTTTAGGTTCCAAAAAGCGATCGGTTGATAAATTAAACAAGTCATAATTAAATGTGATATGCGTTTTTTTTAAATATTCCCTCGTTATATCTCTCGGATAAATGAATCGATTTTAATTGCGTTTTTTACAGCATTCGAGGCTGTTTTATCGGAATCAGAGCTGATTAGATTGTGAAATCGCTCCACTCTACAGCACAGTAATTATTTGAAAACAAAAAGGTTTTACTCAAATTTTGCGATTTTTCCAAAATTTACCTGGTAGTTAAATTGAATTTTTTTAGAAAATCAAAGTCCAATCAACCACCTTTTAGTGCACACCAGTTTTTGTTAAGTTCGTTCGTTCAATAGATGTAAAAGGTTTACGAATGCAAACACATGTATCCTTACGCATGCACACAGACATCCCTCTGAAAATGATCGAACTTACCTCCTAGGATTTTAAAGCCACATCTGATGAAAACTCAACTTCCGAAAATCTGAGAAGTATGTGGTCGAATAATCAGCGCGTTGTTTCCGAAGCTCAAAGATAATAGTTTTGTAGATAGACTACCGACGAGCGGATGGGCCGAAGAGTGTACAATTTAAATCAAACCGCTCGCTTGTGCCTCCGGGGGCACGCCAAGCTCTTTGTCCCGGCCATTGTGCAGAATTGGCCAGAACGATGCGGTCGTCAGCAGTCGCACCCCGCACTGAACCAACGTGCTGAGCTTCTAGGTCTTAGCGGTTCGATATGAAATAAAAAGTTTGATTTTTGGTTACGAAGCTGACGCAAATGCCTCCTTTGATTATATGAATATAGTAACCCATTATAATGTTATGGCGATCTGCTTTAACAAACTAAGTGATTACGTGATTGCTGTTTTAGAAGCACATGAAAATTAATATAAAAATATATTCGAGAATAGTATTTGTTACATGTTTGCGCGTACCTCAAAAATAAATGCATTCAAAATGTAATGCGTGCATACATTTTAAATGCATTTTATATTTAGGGTAGAATAATGGGCGAGTTCAACAAATCTTGTCTCTCTACTTATATCGAACGTGACGTGTTTACGTCTTGTTTGTTATAGATAATTTGTTGACATGTATACACTCGAAAAAGCTTCGCGAAGGCCAATCGAGGGATATACATGTCGCAGTTCGAGTGCTGGCAGACATTTTGTTTCTGCGACAAGTTAAGTATGACGAACTAAAAGTGTCTAAGTAGTTCCGTAGTGATTTATTGTACCTCCATGTTGTTGAATTTCCTTCTGCTTTTCTAAATGTTTTCTGTTCATTTGATCTTAATCCTCAAACCTTCGATAAAGTCATTATGGAACAGTACGTGATGATTTTAAAACATCTGCGTCTGCAAGGTTCAAAATTATGACAGCTATTTAAGTCAGCCATTTAAGTAACTTAGTACTAATTTTATCCATTTCATTCTTTTAAATTATATCAGAATGTCATTTATATGTATTATTATGTATTTCCGGTAAAAGTATTTGACAATATTTTTCTTCTTCATGTAATTAAATTATAATTATAATAAATAGAACTAGAACGTATTAAAATGTTTTGTTTTATTTCGAGTTCGCAATTCGAAATGTCCGAAATAATTCGTACCAGTAGAAATTCCCTTATACAAGTACAATACCAGCCTTTGCACGCGGCTTCGCCCGCGTGGACTTCAAACCTTTCATCGTCCATATCGCCTGATCGCTCTGTTAACCGTGATCCGATATTATCCCCTGCTTTTGATTCCAATTTTGATCTCGGTCTATATTCAGTTTCCTTTCAAAATGTACATAATTCACCCGCGGCTCCGCCCGCGTGGACATACAACGAATTCTTTGATCTTTCACATCGATCGATGGTATTATTAATCACGTTGCCGATATCGATCCCGTTCCGATTCCATACCGGAAAATCTCATATTCTTACATCGAAAACACACGTAATGCCGCAAACGTTTTCGTTATGACACGACCTCGCTCATACTATTGATTCTAATCCCGGTTCTGCTCGCGATTCCAATCCCGAGCCGAAATGGAACTTGAATCTCTCTTGTACGTTATTGTTACCAAGACAGATAAATTATCATATAAACATACCGGACCCGCGTCTGACCAATCGGCATAAGTAAAAAATTCTTTCTAAGATTACGCAGGGAAAAAACTCGAGCGAATATTGGATATGAACTATATGACTGCGCAGTTTCAGATAATTCTGTTCAGCCGTTGATACGTGATCGAGTGACAAACATCAAAACATACAAACTTTCACATCGATTATATTAATAAGATTGTAGAAAGAAACGAAACTAACTTCTATATATTTTTAGTTTTCATAGAAAATAAATACAACTATTGAAGTTTATCTTCACTACTCGTAATATCATAATTCAATAACAAGAGAACAAATAAAAAGAGAACAAATTTTTCATAGGTAGAAACATAATTTTGTACAAAAAACTATGTTATCATTATAGACAATTATGTGCTTGTTTAAGTATTTCACTGAATACTTTGAAATACCAATGGTTCGACGTAAGGATGCGACGGAAATGCACGCATAACGTACGGCGTGTGGCTGCTGATGGGTAAACGGCAAAAAATGCTGGCACAGAAGAATTTGTGGTTTAGGAAGGCAAAGAAAAAATCAAAAGACAGAAGAGTCCTTTCACTGTTAGTATTCCACATTTATTTCTAAGAACAATCGAGTTCCAAAAAAAAAAGTTCGGGCGCTTTTCTCACCGAGAAAAGAATATCGATGTATTCCGAATTTAGACACAGCTTTAAATGCGACATAACAATTGACAGATAATAAGTCAATAAAAAAGGAATCGGCGTCATTGGAAAAAGTTCAAAACGTACGCTTTCTAACTTATTTTATTATGATTTATACTTCGAATCGAGATAGGAATGCAAAAATTTAGTATTAATCGAAACGAATTATAATCATCTCGTTTGCAAACTGTTCTTAAATTGTGTATTTATAAGGAAAATTTAAAAGGTCCTAATATTTATATTTACAGACCTTTCCACGGAACCCTTACTGTTCGACTCTGTTTTGCGCTTACCCGGTCTTATTTGTCGGCGGGTGTCGACGCCCGTCCTCATCTCACGAATGCGGTGACGATTTCCGGTAGCAAGAGGTTTAATTTGCCTTAAGGCAATAACACATCGATCAACTCGCCCTTGATCAGGACTCGAACTTGGTACTTTCTAATTCCAAGCCGACATGCTCACCATTCGGCGACCATAGCCAACGCCAGGTCTGTATATCCATCCGCTGAGGCGCAGCCTCCCACAATTATCTATTACAGGTCGTGGGATTTGACCTGGCCGATCACGCAAGCCCAGAGCGGGTCGAGAGCTGCGGATGTCCTTCGTTCAAAACGAGTTAAGTTCATTCGTTATCAGACCTCTTTGCCGTACAGAGAAGTTGAAACGGAAGATAAGGGATTTTCTGTATAAAAATGGAATGTATGTAATACGTTTCAGGGGTTAAAGTTTTAATTAAATGGTCAGCCAAAAAAAAAGACACTGCGTGGTTTTCCCTCTCGCTCGCATTTATAACATGCTAATAGCCTAGTAAAAAATCATCATATCAAGGCGTATGTTATGAGTGTGTTTTTGTATGTATCGCTTTTGAAACTATATACCATACTCCAAAAAAAAAAAAAAAACTGTGATATTTTCTACGTTTTAGGTAATACACTATTTTTCAATTTCAAAAAAATGAATCGGTTTATAATTATCCCTCCACTCTGTTGCACACACAATCTTTTTTATTTGAGACCGATGAGCTCGGATCTTGGGCCTTGGCCCGGTGCGAGTTGGAAGCTGTTATGCGATGCGAGACTTGGGAAACGCAATGATAGCTTTTGAACACGGAACATTTGTGTTTCTCGCATCGATGAAGTCTGCCACTGGACGTACTTTCCATATGCCTTAGCAGCAAGTTATTTTAATTGGACCATCGAAAATTGCCGCGAGTTCTGCGCAGCACTCGGATGTGATTGATGCTAACGATCCATGGCGACGTCATAAAGAAATTTACAGTCATCGGGAGGAAATCGTTAAATATCATTTTACAAATAAGCGTTTTCCATAAATAGAAAGTATATTTTTTTATTTATATCCTTAGAAAGAATTAATAATTGAACATTCTTCTTTTAATCTCGAGCCAATATTGCCATTTTTAACCGACTTCAAAAAAAGGCGAGGTTCTATGTTCGTCTGTATGTATTTTTTTACGTATATTCAGCGATAATTACGTCAATTGTAAACAGTTTTCGATTTTTTTTATTTGTTTGAACGTATATACTCCCGAGGTGGTTCCATCATCACCAAGTCAGGATCTGATGATGGGATCCTAGGAAAATCGAGGGAAACCGTCGAATTTTATAGACGTGTATAGAGTGTTTGAACTTTTGTTTGTCATATCACTCTGCTGGGCCGATGGTGGAAGCCACAGCACTCTTTAACGATTGAGAGTTAAGGAATAATACTGCGAATTGTCGCCGGAAACTATTCTTCAGTGGCTATTAGTGATATCTAGTATACATCGAATTAAAATTAATTACTTATTAATTTACCCACATATTTTTATTAATTTATATGATTCCAATGTGACAATCGTAGCAGGAACACGTCAGAACTCTCAACAATAACAGCAGAAACAGAGTAATTAATTTAATGTAGAATCGGATGAAAATGTAATCCGTATGAATTGTAGAACTTTTATATTATTAAGAATAAGCATAATCTATATAGTTTGCATAAGAATAATTTGGTAGTTGCACCCCAACTAAGAATGTAAAGATCCTAGAATTATTACAAGTGGACAATGAATTCGGGATCGCAACTGCTTTTATACTTGATTCGTACAAAAGGAAAGAAGATACCTGCTGATTTTATAAACTATGATCTAACCCGTACGTAACGTAGCTATATCAATTATTATAAATATGAAACAAAATGATTTTTTTCAACAAAAAAATAAAAGACAGTTAAAGATAAATCAGACATTGTTATGTCTTTTCTAAGAAGAAGAAGATCTATTTTTGACGCAATATTTAACGGTTCATGTTTATGTTTATATACCATATATTTTTTCGCCTTGCTTTACACGGAATCGACACCAAAAACAACTGATTAGTGGTTTTTGAAGTCTGTTCAAGAAATTATTTCAATAAATTTTTGAATCCGGTTTTTATTTTTTTTATTATACAAAATTATGCCAGCTAACATCGCATTCGATTGACCGTCTAAAGTTTTTTTATATGTGTAATCTTATTTATTTCATATGACTTTAGCGTAGTTGCCTCAACCAGCGACTTGAAATATATTATTTACGAACACTTTAGTTGCCGATCTCAATCCAGTAAAGTGGAGGTGGAGTAACATGACAAACTGGAGGCCGCGGGTGCGCAGCCGGCGCAGTTAGCGGAGAGGAACGCGTGGGGGCGGGGGGGGCTAGCCGCTTCCGGGGGTGCAGGTGTATTAAGATTTTTCCTTTGTAAAAGTTATTTTATGGATATTTGTACTTTTAAGACAAGGTTATTCGAATGCCTTACTGGATGTTAGGCGGTCCGCATTGAACTTACTTTAAAAAGGTATTAAATGTTGCAGCCGATCGGAAACCGAAGAGGTGGTTCATGATTTTCAATAATTTTTAAAAGGGTAATTCGACGTCATGAAGTAAATTGTAGTACTTCAGTGTTGCGGGCGAGTTGAAGTCAGTGTGACGCGGTCATCGGCGTCACACATTTCGACTGTGGCGAAGCGGTTAGTGGGCCCGCGCCGCGCATCGCGCAGCACGCCGCGACCCGTCTGGCGGTTAGCCGCGTCCGCCGCCCGCCCATGCGTAAAGATTAGAGGCGCGCGCATTCAGGGCGGGCGGGGTGCGGCACGGTGCGCGGTGGGCGGCGCGCACGCGGCCCGGTCGATGCGCCAGTCGCGCTCGGCCCGCGGCGACGCAACGCCGCTCTCCCGCGCCCAGCGACCCGCCGTCGCCGCGTCCGCGCCCGCCGCCCCCCGCCGCCGACGGCAGCAGCGCCGGGCATGGCGCGCCAGCAACCGGCGCCGGCCGCCCGCCCGCCATGGCCGAGCCGCCGGCGCCGCCTGCTGCTAGCCGCGGGCAGGTGAGCGCCACGCCCGCCCACACCCTGCGCGATCGCACCGCTACAGTTTGCACCTGCACTCGGCCGCGCCCGTTCTTCTTCTCATTTCAAAGCGCGTTTATGTCTTGTCGAAACACGAACACACCGACCTCGATCCGGTATCGACGTCGACGTTTACGGCGCGACTGCACCCGCCGGGTCGCGGCGCGCATCGGAAGCGGCAGTCGACCCGGCCGCGCCCGTGCCGTCCGCGTGTAGTGCGCGAGAGCCGGCCGTTCGACGTCCGGCGAGTATCGGCCGGATCGGCCCCTACCTCGGCCGTCGCGGGCGCTCCTCCGGCGGCGGCGGGCGGCACTTCACTGCGACCGATCGCGGTGTCCGAAGTGTCGTCGTGACGTCAGCGGCGGCAAACATTATTTGCATACACGATACGCTAAGATTTGCAACAGTTTTTGTGACGTCGACGACGTCCGACGTTCAAAGATATAAATACCGAGCACTTAGATTTTTTCTTTGAATAATTAGGTACGCTGCACCTCGGCGCCGCCGGCGGCCGCTCGCCTCAGCGCCTTCCGCTCCGATAGCCGCGGTCTCCGCGAGCGCGCGCGCACGTCGGCCCGCTCGTGTGCTCGTTCGGAGTCATTTATAAAAGCGATAATCTCGTAATCTTATCTCGAACCTATCACTAAATAGGGAAACCGGTTCGGGGCGCGCGGCGCTCCCGCCGTCGCGTTCCTGCGCAGATAAACGTGGCCGACGGCGCGGCGGCGTCTTCGAGTTTACCGCGTGACTGATTAGCCGCGTTACTCAAACAAAAACAAACGACGAAGAAAAACACGCGTTCCCGGCCGCACGCGACGCGCGAACGCCTCCCGGCGCCGCGACCATCGCTCGTGACGAAGAAATATCGTTAGGAATTTTCCGACCTCTCCGAACATTTCCGGGAGTGTATTCGAACTGGCGCTATTCGCACCGATCTCGTTCGACAACAGGAAAATCGGATCGGACAGGTGACAGATGGATCGCGGCCGTAAACAAGACGAATGTTTACCATTAGCAGGGGCGCGCGCGCCGCGGCTGCGGGCCGTTGCTTTTAAATAACCGCGACTTTGGCCTACATACGGGATCAAACGCGGTCCGCGCCGCCCGCGCCCCGCGCCCTCCCGTGCCGCGGGCGATCGGAACGCAAGACATGGATGCAACAGAGATGCGATAATTATCCGTACACGTCCGAGAGAGTTGTCATCGGACTTGTGGAACAGAAAAGGACATACACATTTATTTGAAGATGTTAAGCATGATAAGTAATTGAAAAATTTCAAGATCGTAGGCAGTAAAATCACAAGACAATATTTAACAAATGAGAGAGGTAAATACGAAGTCAAGCAAACGAGAAAATATTTTACTTCACTATCTTGAGCAAAATTACCTGTCAATATTCTATCGCTTTTTTTTTGTGTACGTTACTGTTTGTATATTATAAATTTTAAACCGTTGTTTTGATAATAATTCATCCTTCTAATTGAAATTTTAAAGCATGTTCCTGATGCACCATTTACGATGCATATCCATACCTAAAAATATAATAAAAGTGTAAAATCGTCGTGTCTGTACATTGAAAATATTTGACAAAAACTGATGAGAGTGTATGTAGGGAATGTAACCGAATCCACAATTTTTTTGTCTGTCTCTTTGTCTGTTTGAACACACTAATGTCCAAGACTAGATATAAAATTTTCATGGGGTTTTCACTTTTAATTTGAGTATAGCTTGGGGTAACACATAGGTTTTGTTTCACCAAGATTCGCACGGAGAAAATTAATTGACATTTGGTTGCCTGTAAAGTCGGTATACGGGCGAAAGTTTTACGTGACAACGACTTTGAATGGTAAAATCATTTTAATGTGAATATTCATTCGTATAGTAGGAAGAAGGATGAAATAATAGTAACAATTTAAAACATTTATTTATACAAAGAATTATATTTAAAACATTAATTTATACAAAGATCTCGCACTGAATTTCATATTTAACAAAATTTTACCACACATACATACGTATTTATATACAAATATACATACAATAACTTGCAATACATTTGCAAGCTATGCATAATTCTCTAGTGCTGCGCGCGCGGCAGACCGATCATAGTTGAGTGGGAGAGAGACGCAAGGCATTCGGCGGGCCTCTCTCTCGTTCGGTGACTCATCGTTACGTTACCGAGCGTTACACCTTTTTCATAAGTGACTCCCAGTCGCAACCTAATTTAAGACGTTGTCACGTCAAAATAAATTCTACGCATACAAAGTCGCGGCCACAGCTATATATACCTTAATACATTTAAGATATTACTTATACGGCTGTTATTTGACAAATGTAGCTATTTAAAAACGTCTACGAACGAAGAACAGTGCCTTGAGGTATTATATCATCTCATTTTATCATTTTCGAAGGCAAATGTTGACCACTATCGTCTCGATAGGTGATTTTACATCCTTAAACTGAATCATGGAGAGAGACCACAAAGCCGATCTGAATTGCCGAATCCTATGTAGGTATGATGCCCGAGCCATAGCCGTTGTGAAAACTCGCCCATGAATTCAGTTTCAGCAATTCGCTTATGATGAAAATTGAGCAATTTTTTAAGCCTTCCCAAATATTTCCACCCATTCATTTACCAATGTAGAGTTAGCCATTGTAATTATTCACTTTTCGTTCTGTTTTGTTTTTCTGCCCATACCGGAGATTATCTTAGTGTGTGCGTGTACTAGGAAGGTAAACCATTAGCATGGGCCCCGTTATTATTTTAATGGGACTGCATATTAATAATAGACATTTTATTTCTATTTATTTTCGTTGTATTTTCTTCCCTCACAGGCAAAGCCAAGAGGGTGCAAGTGTACACCCTTGCACCCCCTTCCCGGCACCCCTGACCAATAGTAGAATATATAAAAACAAATCAAAAGCATCATTTATTGATCGTTTTTTGTATCGTACGTATCACCTTAAAGATGTAAACAATGAAATGATAAACTTTCCGTTTTAGGTTGCCAAAGTGTTAAATGTTTTAATGCTACTATACGAGGGGTATGTAAAAAAAAAACCGAGCTACCCAAAAAATATAATATCTATCGTTCGTCACTAGTATCTAACTTTTCATAGTAATTGCCATGAGTATGTATACACTTTTGTACACTTTTAAACAGTTTGAAATATACCGCTGACCATTCTTTTTCAGATACCTCGGAAATTTTGAAATTATAGGTGGCCAGGGCATTTTCCTTGCTCTCAATTCTCTTGTTTCTCTTGAATTAATTTTTCAAGTATTTGTAAATTTTCTTGAGTGACTGTGGTTGGCTGCCGGCCTGTCCTGGATTCATTGTCAACTGTTGCTGGCGAACAAAGAGATTAACCAAAATTAGTAAATCAAAGTTGAAAACGTTCTTAGGCCTTTAAGCCTTTTTTGTAATCACAACAAATCATAGCGCGAAAATAGCTTCCACTGAGTTCTATTGTTGCGAGCGAATCCCTGTCAAGTTCTCCCAAAAATAAGCATTTTAAAGAAAAAAAACTGGCCAACAGCATGTCGGATCATGTTCATTATAGGATTCCGAAGTTATTGTTACAAAGAAATGCACAACAGATGAAAAAAGTACGTTGTTACACTTTTTACATCTTTCCCGCACTGAATAGTTATAAGCACTTTAATCGCCTATAACTAGAAAAACAACTAGGTAGGTAACCAACTGTTACTATTAAACTATTGTAAACTAAAATGCATCAGCAAGAGAGTGTATTTTCATGGAACTTACATCCTTTTGTTGAGAAACGCAGCTTTTCGGCTCTAACTCAAATACGGTATATCCGGTTACGTTCTAAAAATTAATAAGCCTTAGCGTTGAAAGTTATTATTAAGCCTTACCATTGTAGTTTTATTCATATTTTTTGTACTAACAGTTTAGAAAATAGACAATTTCTGCAATTTTTTTTAGCGATTATTTCCGAAATTATTAACGTAATCAGAAAAATTGCTTACAAATCTTAAAATCTTTTTAGAAGAACTATTGAAATGTGTTCTACTCATCGATGTTTGCTCAGAAAAAATTTTTCAGCTTCTGTTACATGTATGGAGTGCCCCTCTTCAAAATATATTTTTTTTTTAATTAACCACCCAACTTAGTAGCGGCTTCTACAAAACACCTACATTATACATTTCATCAATATACGTCTTGTACTTTTTTAATAAAATGCCTGTGACATACGGGCGGACGGGCAGACGGACATGACGAAATTATAAGGGTTCCGTTTTTGCTATTTTGGCTCGGAACATATCAAACTAATGAGTTAAGAGTATCTAATTACATTTGTCATGTTTTTTTGACACCGTTCGTGATGATAAAGAATTACTCTTACTATCAATGCTAAAAAGAAATAGTATAAGGTGGGCGGCAAATGACAATATTAATATTTCATACGTCCGGATCATTTAAACGAATAAAATTTAAAAGCGACAATATAAGAATAAAAAACATGTGTGTATGGGTGATGGAACTTCTGCTTTGCCCCGTACATACACTTTTATTTATGTCTTTGAAATATACACATAGGGATGCATGTTCCAAAAATTCGTACACTTTTGTAGGACCTCAAAAAACCATAGGCTATTTTCGAACATTGGATTGGAAATTCGAGATTGCTCAGAACTTGTCAACCGATCGCGCTCAATGAACTTAGAGACTACAGCGGGTACAATTGTCTCAAATCTCGTAAACCCAATCATAGTTGCATGATTGATTAATTAGGTAATTGAAAAAGCGTGTGTGTCAAACCATTTTGCAAAAATTTGCCTCCAACATGTCTTTCCATGAAATTAATTGACTTTAATAGGCGCAGTCTAGCCTTATGAGAATCGAAACTGGTTATTTATATCTTGGTAATGATCGACTGAATGTTTTTGAAGATATTCAAGACAGTATCGTATAAAATATTAATTTTGTATTTACTCAAAATCTTTGAAATCATTTGAACTCAAATTTTCAAGAAATAATTGGACAAAGATTCAAGTAATACAATTTTTTAAAACTTAAAATTTGCGTTACTCAAAATCAACGAAAGTAAACTCAAATTTTCAAGTTCTTTAAAAAAAAACATTTTGGGAAAATTTCTTTCCATGTATCTCTCAATGAATTTAATTAATTTAAGTTCAGTTCAATTGTAATGCCTCAAGCATTCGACGTAGTCTTCTTTACATTATATTGTAAAAGTTATGGGGAAAACGTAATTTTTCTTTCAAACATTGTGCTTTTAAGGTTACTCGAAATCTATCTGGCAATTGTAAATCGAGTTTTCAGCAATTTATGTACTCTGTTATCTGATATTTTATGCGATATACATCATTGTGTAAGCATGTGTATTCAGAAAAACATGCCTGATTTCAGAAAAAAAAATACTCTACGTATATCATTCAACATTGAAACAGCTTATAATTTTTGTGTTAAAAAAGTCTTAAGACATGTGCGAACATAATTTAAATTTGAAATAGTCTGTGTTAGAGAAATACATGGTAAATTTTAAGCAGAATATCATTATCAATCGTTGCCAAGACTGTTATAAAATGTATAACATTGAAATTCTAATGTAGGCTATTTTAGGTTAGAAGAAGGATCATGAATAAAAACGACGTATCTTAAATAAAATAATTTTCCATGTTATTAATTTAATAAATTTTAGTTATACTTGTTTGTTACAATAAAAAATGGAAGAATAACCCAAAAACATTTTTTTTTTATGTTGGTGAAGAAGTTCGCATCCTTTTTAAATAAAATATTATCAACCACAGAAGAATAAAGGTTTTTGATCACTTTCAAGAATCCGTTTTTCATTAATTTATAAATGAAATTCAACGTTTTTAGGGTTCCGTACCTGTAGAGGAACAAGGAGCCCTTCTAGGAGCACTTTGTTCTCTTTCTGTCCCTTTGTCCATCAATACCCTTTTTGTTAAGAACGCGCGGAGGTATCAAGTTGAAATTAGCATCAAATATTTATGGATGCGGTTCCGCGAACTGTAAAAATCAAACTTCAAAGCCGATGTAATTAAAAAATTCGTCCGTTTAGTATTTGGCCCTATATTTTTAACCTCGCAAATAAATGAAAACCTACAGGATACTCCTTATTGATCTAGTCTAGACTTAGGAAAAATTTGGAACTCCATTACTTGTACTTATATCACATAATTTTTTTTTATGATTACAAATTTACACTGACAATTCATACTCCTGATTGACAAATGACAATCCATACTCCTATGGACTGTGATGTAGATCAACATATGGGAGCACATTTTTTAACTTCGTGTATGAAAACTTAAAATTATCAAAATTTCGGATATTTTCAAGAAAACTCGAACTTTTTTTTGAAAAAATAAAAGCAGTAATTTCGAAATTTTTGGGACCAAAACCCGCCAGTATCGGTATCGTAAATGGACAAAAATTTTTGAGAGTCGCGTCTTGATGAATGAAATGTGTATATTCATCATTGATGTTATACGGAACCCTCAAGGTGCGAGTCCTATATATAGATTTTTTTGTTTATCAATCTCTAATATGTAACTATAATCGCGTAGGGCAGCTGTATGGAAATATCGAAGGTTCGTGATGATCCATTTCTTTATATTTAATTTTATTGAATAAACAAGAACAGATGGCCATTTTCGAGTTGCAGGTCTCATTATTTGGGAACCTTCTTCAATCTTGTATTTTTTAAATTATTCAACGAACAGAAATTCAACATATCGATTCTAAAAAAAACACGGCAAACGAACGCCAGACTCGCAGATCGTGGCGTTGGTTCTGTATATAGATGATTATTACAAAATAAAATTCTTGCAGAACTGTTGAAAGGTTATTACGAAAATAATTTCTTTTATAATCAACAACAACATTATTGTATACTAACGGCCATCCGCCTGCTTCAACGTGCGTTATGGGTTGTGAAAGTTAAACGAGAAATTAAAAAAGGGTATGTGTATTTCAAAAAATTATACCCCAAAAACCACGTAGAAATGATTCCGTATAAAATAGTCAAAGTCACATAGCGATACGTTCGGTAGTTTTTAACTGATGCCCGGACAAAGAAAAAAATGTTGTCATTTCATGTTTATACTAGCTTTCGCCCACGGCTCCGACCCCGTGTACACAGGATGGATTTTTTTTCGTTTTCTATATTGACTCATCACGCTGTCGACCATGACTTTGATCTCGGTCCCGCTCTCGATTATGATATATCTCGTATCTTGTGTATATAGTACTTCTTTATATCGAGATACCGGTTCTGCCTTCGCTACGTTTATGTGAACGAAGCCGCGAGTAAAAAAACTAACATCCTTATAAATTATACTCTATAATTGATGTACGATCCCAATGCTGTGAAATTTCATCAAAATCCGTCTGATAGATTCTGCGTGAAAACAACAGACATCCATGCATACATATGTCATGGTAGCGTATATGTATATTAATAATGTAATCTAATACAATTACTTTTTTGAAATACATTCATGATATTTCTAAATAAATTATCTCCGTGTAGTATACTTTTCTTTAGTGATTATCAAAATATGAATGAGAAACCTATAGATAAGCGTTTGTTGAAGTTTATCAAATAGGAAAAACCCTTCTACACTTTGTGCACTCCTTTTTAAAATTCCATAGGTAATCTTAAAAATTAGAGTCATCTAAAAATTAATGCAAAACTTTTTCGTTTATTGTAACCAAGGCAAGTAATATACCAAGATCTCATACTGCATGTCGAAATAATGAAAAAGACGTGTGAGGAAACTATACAAAAAGTACATGCAAGTGAATGTGATAAGAAAAAGATGAAAATAATGACGACTATTTTTGCAAGAAAAAAACCCGTGTACTCGATCGACTTCCATTAATAGCTTTTAAACGGCTGTGAGTTTAATAACAAAAATCAATAGGGACCATCCTAAGGATAAATGGAAACTTATTTTATTAACACGCTTTTATAAGCTTGGGTTGTATCTAACTATGTATGTAACGGAACCTTTGAGCTTATATTTTCATCGATTTCAAGAAGTCTGATTAATTTGAAACTTTGCGTACGTATCAAGGAGCAATGACAATACAATAATTTGATAAGTTTATTTTCTTATCCTGATCAGGATCGCCGGGATCGAATAATTTCGTCACGTTTCGTCTGCGTGAGAGCAAGTAGCTTATTACTGTTAATAAATTCTATTACTGTTTTGTAATAGAATTTAGTAACAGTATTAAGCATTATTAATAATTCAATTATTGTTGTATTGTTAGAAATTACAAATTTTTACCAATCAACCGAACTAAAAAGTGAAAAATAAATATAGTTTAAAAAACTAAAAACACGCTTTTAAAGCACATTAAACTAAAAAGTGAAAAATAATCCTTAATATGAACTCAAAAAAATAATGAACAATGACGAAAAATACTAGTATTGCGGTAAAAGCGTGGGGCGCTTTATACACGAAAAATGTGGCACAAAGCGCCCCACGCGCCGCAATAGTCGTATATTGAGTTCATATTATTCCCTCGCTCAGTTTAATGTGCTTTCATTTTATACAATTAATGTTGATCCATTGCTTACATTTCTCTGAAACGTGAAGACTGTCCGAAGCACACACCAATGATAATCTTACAATTACATTTCTTGTTGTGTAATCTATAGTAAATCATTATCATGTCCATATGTTAGGAAGTCGATTACGTATTGGAGGTGTCGTCTTAATTCTGAAGCAAAATCGAACTTAAAAATTTTCGAAGTTGCCCACGTCATTACGCACAGGGATGAGAAAGAAAAAAAAATTTTTTTCGTATTGAAGTGCTTAACCTCATCATCAGATTTAGACTTTAAATAATATACATATTATATTATTTCCGAAAATAATATAACGTTAGTTTACCCGTTGCCAGATTTAGGTTCATGATTCCTGGATATTTCTGGCATCAGTGCTAAAAAAATGATAAATTGTATAGTTGCTTGAGCTAGATAATATTTTTAAAGTTCCGTAGCTAAAGGAAAAATAAAAATCATTACAGTTTCATTCTGTGTATTCGTCCGCATGTCAGAGCTTTATAACTCCATCATTTTTCCATCAATTCCTACGAAATTATCCAGGCAAGTGTCGTATGGGGTAAACTATAAACGATACCACACAATTACGTCAAGGAATTATAAAAGGCAAAAATATAGAGGTAGCCATCCATACATCAAAGCAATGATGGTTATCGTTGGATACGTATTTAAAAACGCATTAATGGCTTTTAAGTGAGTTTTTTTTTTTCTAAATTAGCTTCCAAAATGGTTAAAATGCGTTGCCCCCCACAAATTTATAAACCGTGAGTTTTAAAAATCCAAATCAAAGCACAGTAACAAAAGTGTATAAACAAATGAAACGAAAACTGTTTTGAGAAAACTACAAGTTTTTCATATATGTATTCACAATTGTCGGTTGTAAATATTAACAATCTAATATCATGTATGTGATTTTTGATACGACAGGTGTCGTGATCATTCAAACATGTATTTGTGCTCGTGTTATTTTAGAGTTATTTTTTTCTAATCTGTTTAGTGTGTCACATCCTTTTTATGTAAGTTTAGTGTGAATTCTTTCGCGTCATATCGTAAGTTAGTGTGCAACTTTAGGTACAGAAATGCGACTCTAACATTGGCCGATTTCTTATTTTCTCTCGTGATATTCTTTAAAGAAAAACTCGAAAATATAATTACGATCTCGAATATTATAGCATACAGTAAAAACTGTACAACCTATATTAGTTACTTTAGTTGTTTTAAGTATTATATATATATATACAAAAAAAAAAACTAATCAACAGTTCTGTAATCTACGCCAACGGAGCCGTGAACGCAGCTAGTATATAATAAATACCCTGTCCAAGCACTAACGATGCTATTCAGTATTACAAAATGGTTATTTTTAAATGAAATATTTTGAAAATCCAAATGTGAAAAAAAATTTGAAATAAATTTTTCCTCAATTTTTTGTAGAAATAGCTTATGCCGATACCTTGCATGCGCATAAATAAATATATAGTTGTCCATGCTGCATATAAGCCAGGCGGCCCGGCGTGGCGTGGGCGCCGGTGATAAGCAGGCCGTGGAATAACAAAGCATGCCGTCCGTGCAATGGGAAAATGACATTGTTCGCCGTGTCTGTCGTGTTCAGACAGTTTCATTAACATTTATTAAGTTGGGAGCAATTTTAAGCATACAAAACCTATAGAAAACAAAAGAAGTCTGTCTGTTACCTCTTCATACTTAAACAGTTTTACTGATTTAGATGAAATTCGGTATGGAGGTAGTTTGAGTCCCGGGAAGGACATAGCTTACTTTTTGTTTATTCGTATGTTTTTTCATAGATTAACAGTAGTTGAATTGATTGTAATGGTCTTAAGTGTCCTAATAGAGCAAATCATTTTTTCATATATAGGTCACTATTCAATTTTCTGTCTGTTTTTCTGTATGTCTACATATAACTCGACAATAATAAAAATTTTGATATAAAAAAATTATATGTATGAAATCGAATTTTCATAAATCGATTGGAGTCGTGTGGGAACCCGCAATTTCGTATCGCGTTACAAAGCCGCAACGATGAAAAACTTGTAAAAAAAATCTGTAAGACGGTGGACCAATTTTCCAATGAAAATTTTCCACTATAATACCACAGTTGTCTTATTTCATATCGATGTCTTTGAGCTCCATGAGTTGGAGACGTTGCCTATAAGTTTTTGAGATTAAAAACTTGTAGGGCGGTTTACCCTGCAGGTCATCCCTGAAACTTCATATTACTTTCGGGCTCAAAGCGTTCAAAGATAAAGTAACCATAAATTATTGAGTTCCTCACGCTCAAAAGATTTTTAGTGCTTTTTCAAATTCTTCAAGCTAAAAAATATATATAGTTCTAATACGTTTTGACCTCTGGGAGTAAAAAAACCTATATATAAAAAAATCGCTTTCTTTTACATTTTCAACTACAAGTCTTTCGAATCCGTTGTTGGATTTGATCTGCTTTATGGCATTTGTGGCAGTTTTCTAGGCAGAAAAAGATAAACGAGAAACAGACCGTCAATCTATCAAGAATTTCACACGTATTTTGAAAAAACTTTTATTTTAGAATTTCCAATTAACGATATCACTCTAACAAACCAATGTATTGAGATGTATTTTGCAATAATCAATGTTGCTTTTTAAAGAGCTGGTTATATGTTTTATTGTATCGGTAGAGTAGTTTAGAAATATTAAAAAAAAATTTTGAAAAAATTTCCTCTATTAATATTTCTTGAAGAAATCAATCTATTTTGATGCAATTACCAATAATGGATGTTGTTTTTAAAGAGAACAATTGTACATATTTAGAATTTAACGGTAGACTAGTATACAAAATATTGCAAAGCTTGAAGATATCAACCGATGTTTGTGCAGTTTACGGCAGTCAGTGCAGCTGTTTGGGGAAAAGGGCTGATTAGATTTTGGTATCGATCAGTAGGGTGGTCTGAAAGTTATTTAAAAAAAAACATTTTTCTATAAACCTTATTTTTATGATTCCTCTAAATCTAAAAGGTAGAATCAATTCAACGTTTCAGGAAGTCTAAGTTGAGTATACTCCTTTCGAATATCGCAAACCGCGTTTCGATCGCTTGATCGGTTCCAAGACTATAAGAGGTTTACCTAGAGACACGCGCGCGCGTACGCACGCACGCACACACGCGTACAAACATCACTCGGAAAATGGTCGAAATAGATTTCTAATTCCTTAAAACGTCAAAATCTGGTGGAAACTCTATTTGCGAAAATCGGACTGAAAACGGTAACTTTCATAGTTTATGAAAATGTTTCGATTTTCATAGCAAAAAGTTAAAAATGGCAACCTTGTCGTGAGCATATAAAAGCAATAAATGAAAAGTGATGAAAGCAGATAGCGACGTATGTTTCATTGTTGTTACTACGGTTTTTTTTTTTACATTTTTTATAAAGCAAAAGCAAATGTTTCGTTTTTTTTAACATGTTTTAAACATTTTAAACGTGTTTTCAATTTTGTTTGGTATATATATACAAAACAACCATTTTGTAATACTAAATAGCATCGTTAGTGATTGGACAGGGTTTTTTTTTAAATGAAATAGAATTTTAAATATAATTTTACTTGGATATATATGTTAATTATGAGATATAAAATAATAAGAAAATATTTTTAATTTAAACATACTTTTAGATATTTGAGGTATTTCGTGTATTTTTTTGGTTTTCTAACTTGAAGAAAGATATTTTATTTATATCAAGGCCTCTCTGTATACAACATTCC